>OX345638.1:10941700-11009200 GCA_947044365.1 Petrosia ficiformis
ACATGTTTCTAGGTAATAATACATGTACATGTTTCTAGGTAATAATACATGTACATATTCCTAGGTAATAATACATGTACATGTTCCTAGGTAATAATATATGTACATGTTCCTAGGTAATAATACATGTACATGTTTCTAGGTAATAATACATGTACATGTTCCTAGGTAATAATATATGTACATTGTACTTGTACATGTATCTAGGTAATAATACATGTACATGTACATGTACTTAGGTAACAATACATGTACATTTACATACGTAATAATACATGTACATGTTCCTACAGTACTAGACACAATTACCTTACATGTCACGCGTAGTTAACATTAATGTGAGGTGATTACCACTCACGTGAAAACACGCAAACCACGTAATAACACGCTTTGAGGATCACTTTTGGCAGACACATGACTTTAACTTGCTCCAAATATTAAAACTAAATCTGATTGGTCAATCTCGAAGTGATCCATCCAAGTGATCCACCTAGTCAGTATTTAAACGATTAACCACGTGGTGTAGGCAGTGAGTGCAAAGACTCAGAGTAGTAAAGGACTATAGACTATGCCGTTGGGAGAGTACAAAAGGCAAAGAATAATTTATTTACAAGGTATTCCTTCCTCAATCCAACAGAGATCACAGAGGTTGTCAGTGCAGACTTGCAACTTGGTAAGAAAAGTTACTATATATAACTATAATTATATAATTATATATATATTGTATTCTATACATATAATTATATATATTATGGATGTATAATCAAATAGACATAATATTTCAGAAAAATAATTACTGTATATTGAATATTTAGATATGTAAATAAAAGTATATTTTCCTCTCCACTATAGGCAGACAATTATTAACACCATTGAACGATGGAAAGAAAATGGAAGAGTGATCGACAGGTGGCCGTCCACACATTTTCGAGGATTTTCATTACGAATTTATTGATAAGGTGATGGATGAGATGCGAGGAGAGATTTGTTCCAATAAATTACGAGATCGGCTGATTGAATGCTACCCAGATCTTCACATGTCAGCGGGATGCAAACAAGATGATACGATTGGAGTGAGCGAGGATGATGTTGGCAACCAAGGAGAATTTTGACGACGTAATATTCACTGATGAATCAACTTTTGAGGTAGAGTATCACAGTACAAAATGCTATCGAAGAATTGGACAGCCAAGGATACTGAAATCATGACCTAAACATCCGGCCAAGATTCATGCTTGTGGAGGTATTTCAAAAAAGGGGGCTACTTCTCTCATTCTGTTTAAAGACTAGCTATGACAGCAACAAGATACGCTAAAATAGTAGATGCTGCCCTTATTCCTTTCATAGCAAATGCTTACCCAACTAATCACCATTTCTATCAGGACTACGATCCTAAACATACGAGCCTTTGGTCTCAGTGGTTTTTAACACAGAAAAAATTAATTGCTGGTCATCTCCCCCAGAAAGTCCAGACCTCAACCCCATTGAGAACGTCTGGGGGGACTATGAAGCAAGTTATCCGTAATCAGTATAAACCAAGGACATTACCCTAACTAGAAGAGACCATCAAACACTATTGGAATACGAACATTTCTGCTCAAGTTTGTACAAGATACATTAATCACATCAAAACAGTTCTTCCAGCAGTTGTCGAGTGTGAAGGGGAGCCAACTGGTTTTTAAAAACTTTATTTATAATAATTATAAGACTATGTATAGTAACTTATTATAGTGTTACAAAATAATTACTACCTTTCATATAATAATACTTATTTAATAATCAAAAAACTATATAAACAATTATGAAAAATTAATCTGTTTGTGAAAAGTATATTCATTCATGTGGTTACACGCAAGTCTCACCTACGCGCATGTATGCGTGTACAATTATTACATGCATTTTTCAAGTGTATAATTGTGCGTGTACATGCGTTATTACCACGCGTGACATGTAAGTTAATTGTGTCTAGTACTGTATGTACATTTACATGTTCTAAGGTAATAATACATGTACACGTGCATGTTCATAGGTAATTATACATGTACCTAGGTATTAATACATGTACATGTACATGTTCCCATGTTAATAATACATGTACATGTACCCATGTTAATAATACATGTACATGTTCCTATGTTAATAATACATTTACATGTATATACACAAGTACATACAAATATTTATATTGCATACATACATACATAAATGTACATACATACATACATACATGTATATACATGCATACATACATACATACATACATACATACATACATACATACATACATACATACATACATACATACATACAGTGGTTCTCAAAAGAAACTCGCGAGTTCACGAGAGCCACACGCAATTGAACACAAAACTCGCAAGTTTCTTTTGAAATGTACTGTACATAGATACATACATACATACATACATACATACATATACATATACATATACACAGGAATTCAAGACAGAGCAGAGTGTATGATGGTTCTAATTCAACACAGACAGACTCATGTTGTACATCACAAAATAGCATACGTCTGTATTAAGTTTATAGTAAACCTGTGTAATACATGTAGGTAAAAGTAATGGATGGAGGATGGATGGATGGATGAATGGATGGATGAATGGATGAATGAATGAATGGATCGATGAATGGATGGATGAATGGATGAATAGATGGAAAGATGGATGGATGGATGGATGGATGGATGGATGGATGGATGAATGAATGGATCGATGAATGGATGGATGAATGGATGAATAGATGGAAAGATGGATGGATGGATGGATGGATGGATAGATGGAAAGATGAATGGATGAATGGATGAATGGATAGATGAATGAATGTTTGTGTGTCTGTGTGTGTCTGTCTGTCTGTGTGTTACCATGTAATCTTTGCAAATACCTGGTGTTACTGGTTCATTGACACTGCTTTCCAAACGCTAGAGTCTGATAATTCCGAGATTTAAACGGTTTGTGATAAACTCGTTGACAAATGAAATGACGATCTCCAGCTTTCATGGAATCGATAGACTTTCCTGAGTCGCCATTTTCACTCCCTCTGTACGCTGCGCATGCGCATTGGGGTATATAGTTTTGGCTCATGTGCTTACTTCGTCGATCCTCTCAATCATTTCTCAACCTTTGGTATCCAGTTATGACTTCATCACTGCTACACTATTGAAATCAACTATAGTTTGAACAGATTTATTGTGTATTGTGAAAGAATTCAACGGAAAACGCCATCTGTCAACATTGTTCAGTGATTCAACCATAGAAGAAATTTCTGACATTGACATTGGATATGTTGCAGAAGATAGTTCTGATACAGATACATTTAGTCACCATCAATTACACAATGTACCAATCTTCGGAGTGTGATGAACTCAAGAAATGTCTTAACTGTAACAGTAAGGTACGTGTGGTCAGAATTGACAGTACATACTCTGAAATTGGTGAGTGTACAAAATGTCGAATGATGCAAAATACCGAGTCCTGTGAAACACTTCTCACTACTCGTATTTTTGTCAAATCTGAAATGCCATCACCAATGTCATTAACAGCAACTGGTGACATGGTACATAAACTGTGCTGTTATGAAGACACCAAGATTACCAAGATGGCATTAATTACTAACATGTCCACCTTTTAGCCTTACATATAAAAATGACATGATACGTTCCATCTCAAGGTCATGAACTACTGACTCATGTCTGTCTTTCGTGTTCATTTGATTCACTTTCAATTAACTATTAATTTTGGTTAAAATTACAATCATTTCATTTATTCACTTTCACTTAATTAACTATTAATTATGGTTAATAACATTTTTTTGCTGAAACAAACAAGTGCTTGATTGCATGTTGTGAACATGTTCAATGAATGGACTGAAGTGCAGAACCCTTGGTGTAAAAATTTACATTAATAAACATTTAAAGTTCTTCATTCTTCTGAACTCAGCTTAGACTCATATCACATATACGCACAACAAACCGATCTGTCACACAATTTTTTGTCCCCCACAATATTTTGTCCTAGAGTAAAAATTGCTTGAAATTTTTTATCCTTGGACTTTACTTTAAATATTTATTAATGTAAATTTGTACAGCGAGGGTTCTGCACTTCAGTGCATTCATTATAATATGTGTTTATTTTGATGTCCTTTTTATGGCCCGTAGGGCCATCCCTATGATTGCTTTCCCACGGGTTCGATGTATGTTTATATATATGTTTGTGTCACCTACGCGAGTATGCGTTGTATACGTAGTTAAGGAAGTTACATCATTCCCGGGGGCTCGGTCAATTAATGGGCGTGGCGCGTAAAAGAACGCGCGATCAATCTCTACACACCAGCAGAAAGAAAGCTGTGTAGCTTACTTAGAAACTGGAACTAATAGCTAGCTATTCTGCCTGACATATATTCCTAAAGTTCTATAAGGTCTTTTGGGTCAAGTAATAAGAACGGCACCTCATTAAAATTCATTGAATGAATTCGTGAGGGAGGGGCTGGAGACTAACAGCAACGAATTTATTCTTGTTTTATATAAAAAGCATGATTATATATATGAAAAAAATATTATTGCAAGTATTATTATCTAAATAAATGAAAATGCGCATGCTCACGATGAATTCAGCGGTAAATTTGGAAGTAAAGAATGTCACTTCTAGAAATTGGGCCAATTGCTTTTGGTGGCACTCCAGCCATTGTAGCATACTTTAGAAGATACAATCTTCTTGCTGTTAACAAGACTTGCTCTAAATGCAATATAGTTATGAGAGAAGCAAGTAGAAGGGATGTTAGTGACGGTATTTGTTGGTGGTGTCCACAATGTAAAACAAGGAAATCCATTCGAGAAGGTAGCTTTTTTAGTAAGTCTCGGCTTACACTGCAAAAATGGTTACTTATGATACACTTCTGGGCATGGCAATGTCCAGTAACTGACACACTTCAGCAAATACAAATAGGCAAGATGAATGCTGTGGACATTTACAGGTGGCTAAGAGAGGTATGCAGCACAAAACTCCTCAGTACTCCTATCATTTTAGGCGGACCAGGAATTGTTGTGGAAATTGACGAATCACTTTTTCGTCATAAACCTAAAGTAAGTAATTAAATCGTATGATACTTGTTGTAATACCGGATTAAATTATAATTTGATTATTATTTAGCTCATAAAAATATTATTATTACAGCACCATAGAGGTAGACCAACCACACAGCAGATATGGGTGTTTGGAATGGTAGATACATCACATTCACCAGCACTTGGGTTTGTTGAAGTAGTACAGACAAGAGATGCTGCAACTTTGCTGCCAATCATTAGGCAGCATATTGCTCCAGGATCTACAGTTCATAGTGACGAATGGAGGGCTTACAATCGCATTCAGAGCTCATCCGGTTTGACCCATGGAGTAGTCAATCATAGTCTCCACTTTGTTGACCCCACAACGGGGATCCACACACAACATGTGGAGTCTTATTGGAACAGAATCAAAATTAAGTTGAAACGCATGCGTGGCTGTCATGGTCACGAATTACCAGGATACCTTGATGAATTTATGTGGCGTGAACGCCATGGCCAAACATCAGATGACGCATTCTTCAACATCATGCGTGATATGGCACAGCAATACCCTGTTTAGTAAAAAAATTAATTAATAACAATCATTACACTTATATACGTATATATATATATATATATATATATATAATATATATAATCTAATATATATATATATATATATATATAATATATATAATCTAATATGTATATATATATATATATTATATATATAATCTAATATATATATATATATATATATATATATAATATATATAATCTAATATGTATATATATATATATATATTATATATATATATAATCTAATATATATATAATTATATATATATATATATATATATATAATATACTGCAATATTCATAATCTTATAATCATTATAGCTGTATACATATAACACATATAATAATGACTGTAACACTGTATATGTACTTACAATAACAAATTTACTTTTTAAAAAGTCTTCATACAATGTAAGTCTACATCTGGAAAACTTCATCGTGAGCGTTGAGCCACGCCCATATGAATTTTAATAAGGTGCCGTTCTTATTACTTGATCCGGTCTTTTGAAAGGTCAGGAGAGTAGATAATCAAAATAATAACTATAATAAGCTGTTGTCTTTCATGCTTGATAGTCAGCCATGATTACTGAATGCTGGACACCACAAAGCAGTCATAGGGATACTTTTATAAATTTGTAAAGCAATCATAGGGATGTTTTTTTTCTCTATATACACTTGTTCTGTAGTGTTTCAAATATTGATTTAAGATTCAATATTATATGAAATGTAACATGATTTGTAAGAGTTGAATGCTGTTGGGATGAGAAATGTATAATTCTGTATCAATCCTGCACTAGCACCAGTCCTTGTGTTCTATTAATAGTAACTAACAAAAATGCAACTAAATTTTGCTAGTAACAACAGCTCCTGAGATGAAGAGATACAGTTCACTGGTTATCTATCCTTCCTCCCGCTATATAGTAGAGACACTTCATCATTCAACACGTACACGGCAAATTTATTAACATTTTTAAGCAAATAATAATGTTAAAAAATATACATATATATAAGCCTATAAATTAAATATTATTATTATAAGTTATTTCCTTAACTTCACTTCTTCTCTTTCCAATATTTCAATTACTTTACGTTCATTATACATACGTGCCAGATGTAGAGGTGAGTGTCCAACCTGTGTTATAATACAATAAATTAATATTATAATAATTATGTGTTATGTAAGTAATTACTAACATAATTATTATCATAATATATCTTAAGATAACTATAGTTTGTGGATACTAATTATATTATATTTTTATTGAATTCACCAAATCACTATTATTAATACACATATCATGATTACTATGAACATGAGATTATTATAATTAATATCACCAAATTGAATATATCTAATATTTGATTCCACAAACAATAGTTATCTTAAGATACTAATACTATTATAATGAATTATCAAATATCAGTTATACAATGGAACCTATATTACCATTAGGACACACATCAATGATTATTATAATATTTATTATAAGCTTTTACAAGAATTAGAAAAAAGAAATTATTAATCAAATATATGATCTCATTTTGAGACATCTGAATGATGTTGTATTATAATCATATCATAATAATCATTTGTAATATAATTTAAGATTATTAAGTAAACATGAACCAATCATAATATTTACTTACCCAATCCTTTACATGAATATCAGCACCATGTGATAATAATACATTCAGAATATCAACATGACCACAGAAAGATGACAAATGTAAAGGTGTTTGTCCATACTGTAGTAATAACAATCATTAGATACTTGTAATATCTCGTGTTTATGAAAATAATAATAATAGTTAATTAAGTAGTTATTAATGTTATGACATCATAACAGGTTATTAGTTAATAATAATGATAACAAATATATATTACAGATATACATTAGCTATGTAATTAATTATATAATCAATACATAAATTATAATACATAATATTTATTTAATATTTACTTACCACATCCTTTACATGAATATCAGCACCATGTGATAATAACACTTTCACAATATCAACATGACCACTCTTGGATGACAAATGTAAAGGTGTTTGTTGGCGCTGTAGTAATAACAATCATTTGATACTTGTAATATCTTGTGTTTATGAGAATAATAATAATAGTTAATTAAGTAGATATTAATGTTATGACATCATAACAGGTTATTAGTTAATAATAATTATAACAAATATATATTACAGATATACATTAGCTATGTAATTAATTATATAATCAATACATAAATTATAATATATTTATTATTCCCTTATTTCATCACATACACATAATGTGATACTACAAATATTCATTTCAATACAATATCAAGTAGTTTGTTAATCAGTATTGATGATATTGAGTATGATACTGATATTTGTTATTACACATAATACATGTGTTCATATTAGCTTCAGATTTCATATAAATTCTGTTTAAAATGGTATAACATAGAGCTAGGTGTTATAGACCTGTATCAGTATCACTATTAATACTTGGACATTACTCAATACCAGAAGTTTCAGATGTGGTATTGAAGTATTGAGTATCTTGATATCATATCACTCATCACTAACATATATATCACAAGAGTTAGAATTAGCTCCTACATGTACTATATAATATATTACTGTGTGTGGATATAATAACTCACCCAATGATATTTCTTATTAGGGTTAGCACCCTTGTTCAACAATATTTTACTTTCAAATACATTTTGATTCCACCCTGCTTCGTACAGATCATAATCCTATAGTAATATATGAATATAGATATATAATTATTATCACATAACATAATACATACTAGTTTATCCTGTTCCTCTTGTGTGAGTGTTTCTGCTGATTTTAATTCTAAATAAATATAACAAATGATATAGTATGTTACATGTTATTATACTGGAGAAAAAACTGAAATTCTATTTAGCATTAATAATTATAGTAATATATTATAAGTTCTCAAAGGAATGTGTTAATGTTTGTGTCAGTCTATATAAGTGTAAAGTTGTAATGATGAGTCATTCTAGAGTATGACTATACATACTCTACACTAATATAATTATAGTGATTAACATAACGAGCAATCTGTGGATCTTCCAGTAGATGTTCCAGTCACTCAAACACATTTCTTACTCATACTTAATTCTATCATTTGTCAAAGAAATTGGAAATTTAAAGAGAAAGAATTGAAAAAGTCAAAACTACAAAGCAATCTCACAAAAGAGCTAATAAAAAAAGATCATTGGGAGAATTAAACAACCCACTTCCATATAACCCTACATAAGTACTTACACCTCTATAAAGCTAAATAAAAAGAGCTGTACTTATATGTATGATTAAATGGAAGTGGTTTGTTTAATTTTAGGTTAACCTCCCAACCTTGTTGGCATGCTTTTTGGGTTTTGACGTCTCTACATCTTTCTCCATTTTTATTGATTATTCTTGTTTTTTCTGAATGGTAGACAATTTGTGAATATTTTATGTAGATTGCTGTGAGGCTTCATCATCATTGAAGGTCAGACTTTTGTATAATTATATCCATTATTTATGAATTGATTATCATTCTTTTTCACTTACAGATGACACTGCTTGTTTTATATTTCACTTACAGCTTTGCCACAAGAAGTAATGCTAGTCTCAGTGTCAATCATTCGCCATTCCAGTGCTTATCATAATATATAATATTATACTATCAGTATACCATGCTTTTAATATTATGCTGATTATTTTAACAATGAATTTGTTCACAAACTTTATTACTATTCTTACAATTCCAACGTAGCACGCAATTTCAGTAAACAGCTTTCATGTTCTGAGGACACATATGTGCATGAGCAATTAATTCCACGTGGCTAAATTAATGAATACACTTATAAACATAGTGTCCAATTTGAGATCAAATCTTCGCTGTCGTTGAGACTGTCTTCTTTTCGAAGCATCTGAAGATATCATCTTGATACTTGTAGACCAGAATTTTACAAAGAATGCGATTGGAATGGTGATAGAATCATTGTGACAGTTCAACCTTAACCACAATCTTTGGCCATCTAGACAGCATTGGTAGTCATAAAAACACTAGATATGACTAGGTATGTGTGTATTAAAGCTTATATGTATATATTACCACGGAATTTAGCTCATCACTTGCAATTGAAATGTATGGGCGGCCATTTTCTTTTCGTGCCATCCCTACATAGACAGTACTACCGTATTCTCTGATACAACATTAATAAGATAACAGATATGTTGAATTATGATTGAGTAGTTGTAACAGATTATAAAACAAACAGCAGAAATATAGCTATACTTACAATTATAATATATTACACAACATTTTACACTTGCTGAAACAATATAATTAGTATTTGGATACATCAATATAACATCATATACTAACATGTACACTCTGGATGAGAGGTGGACACAACACAAAATATAACATTATACCTTCATGAAACCAGGAGAGATGTCTGGTCTTATCAGCTGAGCATTTAACATTGCTTACATCACAGCAGAGCATTTCCTTATGTTCCCTAATTAGATGGCAAAGATGGAATGAGGAATTCGTACATCCTTCTATTTTACATCTAAACCCTTCCTGTGTAGAAGCCAGAGAATCAGTCCAGCCAAACTTGTGGACAATTGATTCTATACCTTCATGAATCATACGACGGATATTGAAGCAGTTACGAGATGGACCGAAGTAGCGTAAAGTTAATGATTTGACCTGATCTAGTAAATGTAGAGCACCACCGAAATGTTGACACCTCAGGACAACTTTGTTACGATAAACATCATTAACCAACTGAAATTGAGTTGGAGAAACATGTCCCATGAGAAAGACTACAAGTGATGTGAAGAGACCATTAGGAATCAATTCATCATCCCATGTTAGATATAGAGGCTCAATAGCATCACTACTATCTTCAAATGGATCATCGATTATATCCAGGACACATGGAATGAAATATCTTGGAATGGGTGATCTGAAATATAGATATCTTGTGTCATTTGGGATCTGTGATATGATTAGTAACCCTTCCATCAGTTTTAGGAAATCATTACAAGAGAAAACATCCTCCTCAAATTCCATGGTGTCTAGTAACTCTCGTTTGAAGATTCCTTTTGTTTTAAGACTCCTAATTGTGGCATCGTCATACCGATCATCTCCATACGAAACAGCAATTATCTGAGACAGCATATCAAATAGCACTTGTGGGTCAAGAAACACCACATGAGATAGAATACCAGGGAAGTGGAGATAAATGGACAGATTATGGAAGTACCACAAAGCAGCCAGTACCTCCTTACGTTGCATACCGACTGACTTTCCAATCTCAACACATTCATCAAGGCTTATCATTCTTCGACCTTTTGTTTTGGATTTTAGCTCTACCTGGAAGAAGAACCATCGTGCAGGAACTTCAGCTCTAATGTAAGATCGACCTGTAATACGCCGGATTCTTTCAGCAATCTCTTCTTCATTTCTACCTCTACCCATATTGTTAACTGGAAAGATTATATCTTTACCTTTGATGTAATCGTGTCTGACATCTTCATAATTCTTAAGCTCACTATGAAGACGCTCATTCTTCTCATCAAGGCTCTCTTTAAGCTCATTATTTTCTTGAAGCCTTTCATATTCATCGTAGCACGTACCAATGACTATAAAGTGTGGCCTTCCATACTTTTCTAATCGATCAAAGGGAGGAGGACGAAGCTGAGACTTGCAACGAAAAAAGCTCTTTGTAAGCTGCATAGTGCTCATCTGCCTTTTCTCACCTTCACCAACTTTTCTCCCATGCACTGAATAGAAGAAATTTGCATCATCATCAAGCTTTTCATCAAGCCTGAAAAGAACCATATTGAGAGAATGATAATGAAGTAGTGCTGGAGCAATATCTAGGAAAGCAGCCTGTCCTCCTAAGTCAACACCGTACATCATATGAGTGTTATACAACTCATCAGATTTCTTTACTTCAGTAATCAATTGAAGAAGCTCTTTGTTTACAGTGGAAGGATCGGTAGGCAGAGAATCATGAGGCGTTTTCTTTGGTGTCACTTGTGATGTGAGTAATGGCTTCTCTTTGGACTCTTGTACTCCCGACATCGATTGTAGTTGCTCTTCATCTGGAGAGTGGTCAATAGGCAGAGAATCGTAAGGCTTCTCCTTAGGTGTCACTTGTGATATGAGTAATGGTTTCTCTTGTACACCTGACATCGATTGTAGCTTTTCTTCATCTTGAGAGTGGTCAGTAGGTAGAGAATCGTGAGGCTTCTTCTTTGGTGTCATTTGTGATGTGAGTAACGATTTCTCTTTGGACTGTTGTACTCCCGACATCGATTGTAGCATTTCTTTATCTGGAGAGTGGTCAGTAGGCAGAGAATAATGAGACTTCTTCTCTGGTGTCACATGTGTTGTGAGTAACGGTTTCTCTTTGGATTGTTGTACTCTCGACATCGACTGTAGTTTTTCTTCATCTGGAGAGTGGTCAGTAGGCAGAGAATAATGAGACTTCGTCTCTGGTCTCACATGTGTTATGAGTAACGGTTTCTCTTTGGATTGTTGTACTCCCGACATTGATTGTAGCTTTTCTTCATCTGGAGAGTGGTCAGTAGGCAGAGAATAATGAGACTTCGTCTCTGGTCTCACATGTGTTGTGAGTAACGGTTTCTCTTTGGATTGTTGTACTCTCGACATCGACTGTAGTTTTTCTTCATCTGGAGAGTGGTCAGTAGGCAGAGAATCGTGAGGCTTCTTCTTTGGTGTCACTTTTGATGTAAACAATGGGTTCTCTTTCGACTCTTGTACTCCTGACATCGATTGTAGCTGCTCTTCATCTGGAGAGTGGTCAGTAGGTAGAGAATCGTGAGGCTTCTTCTTTGGTGTCACTTGCGATGTGAGTAACGATTTCTCTTTGGATTGTTGTACTCCCGACATTGATTGTAGCTTTTCTTCATCTGGAGAGTGGTCAGTAGGCAGAGAATAATGAGACTTCGTCTCTGGTCTCACATGTGTTATGAGTAACGGTTTCTCTTTGGATTGTTGTACTCTCGACATCGACTGTAGTTTTTCTTCATCTGGAGAGTGGTCAGTAGGCAGAGAATCGTGAGGCTTCTTCTTTGGTGTCACTTTTGATGTAAACAATGGTTTCTCTTTCGACTCTTGTACTCCTGACATCGATTGTAGCTGCTCTTCATCTGGAGAGTGGTCAGTAGGTAGAGATTCGTGAGGCTTCTTCTTTGGTGTCACTTGCGATGTGAGTAACGATTTCTCTTTGGATTGTTGTACTCCCGACATTGATTGTAGCTTTTCTTCATCTGGAGAGTGGTCAGTAGGCAGAGAATCACGAGGCTTCTTCTCTGGTGTCACATGTGTTGTGAGTAACGGTTTCTCTTTGGATTGTTGTACTCTCGACATCGACTGTAGTTTTTCTTCATCTGGAGAGTGGTCAGTAGGCAGAGAATCGTAAGGCTTCTTCTTTGGTGTCACTTTTGATGTAAACAATGGTTTCTCTTTCGACTCTTGTACTCCTGACATCGATTGTAGCTGCTCTTCATCTGGAGAGTGGTCAGTAGGTATAGAATCGTAAGGCTTCTCCTTTGGTGTCACATGTGATGTGAGCAGTGGCTTCTCTTGTAATTCTTGAAGTTCAGTTTCATCACTTTGAGTTCGAACACTGTACTTTATGGCCTGAAGGAATTTGATTTTCATGGTCTCGGGATCTGCTGATATCCAAAAGCAGCTTTCATCAGACATGATAACCTGGCCTTCATCATCACGTTCCTCTTTACTAACCAAACGTACCTCAGGAGCTTTAGCAACAGGAGTGCTGTGATGTTCAGTTACTGGTTTCTTTCTCAATAACAGATTTAACAAGGACGTCTTGCCAACTCCTGATGCGCCAAAGAGTGCAAAGCTTGTCCACTTCACACTGACGAATCCTTTCTTTTGGGCATTCTCCAGTATTTGTAAAAGCTCTATATAATAAATATAATTATAAGATGATAACTTGTTTGTTGAAATAGAATATTAAATTCAATTTTGTGATTACATTTATCATAAACCCAGAAATGTTAGCTGGACATTAACTATGTTAGTAATTGTGAGATTACATTAAATTAAATAGCTGTTAATTATTATAGCTGTTAGTTCACATATAATGATTTGGTAATATGAGTGTTTATGTGAAACATCATGATAGATTTGTGGTTAAAGTGTTTGTCTCTCATTGTGGTTGTCCAGGATCAAATCCTGCCATGACAATGTTGTTCATATGTCTTAATATCAAAAACATTAACATTAATTAGTGTTGTTTTAGTCTGACAGTAATGACCACTTTTAGTTATAGTTATAATATGAAGAGATTTGCATACTTTTAGTTTATTTGTAGTTTAATTAACTAAAATAACCAAGGTAATATTAGGCTTACTAAAAGGGTTTTAGTTTTAACCAAAAGTGCCCATTACTGTCCAATTTTCGTTTTAGTTATAGTTCTTACAGTATACTTGTAATTTAATTATAGTTTAGTTGACTAAAAGTCAAAACCCTTGCTGAAAGGGGTTATAGTTATAGTTAACTAAAACAACACTAACATTAAAATGGATGCTAAAGTGTGAATTATAGCTAAACAGTAAATGCGACTTGTCTGGGTTTACAGAAAATGGTAAAACTTCATTTGATGTTGCAGTATTGGATTAAAACTTTGGAAATTGCTTGTTAACTATGTCATTCATATATTATCACCTTGTGGAGTAGGTTCACTCTTTATTGCTCCCTTTATGTGTGGTGCAATCTAAGAAACAAAAATGTAATTATAATTATATGTCCACTAACATTAAAATACAAACATACCGTATTCTGTATGTTGGAATATACAAAATGATTTCTATAATCTCTGAGACTCAATATTTTGCACATCATTAAATCTGCAAGGCAAAGTAGCTGTTCATTTGTTAGGTGATGAAACGTGGTGAAGTAGTCTTCAGAACAGTAGCAGAAGTATAACTGAAGACTGCCTGGTAGAGCAGTAAGTAGATGGACTGATAATTCGTTACAGTCTAACACATAACAGAGAGAATCACAAAGACAAGAAATATCTGTAAGCCTCATGTCATAGTATTTTTTATCTACTTGTAGAATGAAAATATTGTCACTCTTAGCCTTAGAATTAAACAACATTCCCACACATTCCTTCAATTTACGCTCATTACAATACTTTTGAAAATGATTAAAGTATTCCATCCACTTTTTCAATAGCTCAGGATATAATTTATTCAAATACTCTTTTGAAATAAGAGCTATTGGCTTAAAATTGAACCAAGACACACGTAATATATGCTTGAGATAATTGCTTAGCTGATTCACATTTACTATCTCCTGTGGTACAGTAAGCCCTAGCCGATTTTGTAAAAATTGTACTATTTTCTCGATAGCTAGTGATATCCTTCCTTTTCGGGCATACCAATATCCATTGACTTCACGTTGAAGTTTTTCTATTGTTAAGGAATAGCAGGAGTTAAATCGGTCTATGATGTCCTTAGTTTGTGCTACTAATGTAATATTGACATCTATAGTAGGGTTTACTAGAGTAGACAATTTCGGGGAATTTCGTTGTACTAAAATTAGCTCTGGGAAGAAATCTTTTCTTTTTCGTAAACAAGGCCTTCCCTCCATCCAGTCTTCAACAGTGCACCTTCCACATGCACACATTTCATGTAAAAACAACTGTTCCTCTTCTTGTTTGGGATGAGCACCTGCAAAAACAAAAAGGTGATAAACTGGACTGTCTGATCCACCCTATTGCCAAGTAAACTATAAGTTTGTTTCTCAGATGAACTCTACACACTGCAAAAACAAAATAGTTAAAATAACTAATTTAATGGTTAGTACAGTTGCAAGGATTTAACAATTAGTTTGTTGCTCATGATAAATACATATAATACCATAGATACTTTGTACTAATTATAATCAATAACAATTGAAGCTATACAATTTTAAGGTGCTGTCTACTCGTATTTCATGTCAAAGATTTAGTATAATTTATACTAAAGTACATGTAATTGTATCTGGGCATGAAAAGGTTTGTAAACCTGTAAACACAAAATTTAATTTATATCTTTCAATACATGGTACATACTATGTCGTAGTAACATACATGCATGAAGCCACAACATCCTCTATGACAACTGACAATCTAAATTTAAACTCATGCTATTCCTTGCAACTGTACTAACCAATAAAATGGTTATTTTAACGATTTAGTTTTTGCAGTGCATGCTTGCACCAGAGGAAATGCATAGGCATTGCAGATTTTCAGTGAAGGGCAAAATAGCTGATTTTATACCTTAACAAAGAACCAAAACTGCATATAACCCAGCAACATTGTACATATTGTTTTTCTTGTGAATGCATGAATACTATTATGCTCATCAGTATAAATTGCACATGAATATGCATCTAATGAATATTTCCACATGTACACAAGAAGGAAGACATAAGAAGAGCTACATACAAATGAATTCATCTAATATCTGGTTACAGAAATTGTTACAGTGATTAAGAACTGAATGGATGATATGCATTGTTCAAAATCTGCTTATTCTTAAAACAAACTGCAGTTATACCACTATAATGAATAGAACAGGTGTCAGTATATTGACAGCCTAAAGACGAGACTATGTATCCTCTCTGTCATCAGAAGCTCCTGTGCTATACTGATAGAACAATGGCTAACCCTATACATGTCGAGGATTAATTAGTAATGAAGTTGCGACAATACAAACGAGGATGTTTAGACAATAAACTCAAACAAGTATGCCTTTAATTGTATTGTTAGTGATTTTTCTGATGTTTGGTTTCTTTTCCTTTCTCCCTAATTGATTAAAAATTCTTTGATAACTTTTGCAATATCTTTGACGCCTACATGTCGCTATATAGTAGCTCCGTCAGTTCTCTGTGCTTTGTTTAGATATACATGTTATTTACATTACATGGACCAGACCCGGACTAACATAACTCTCTTCACTATGTATACAGTGAAAGTGACACTAAATATATAATATGACACAACACAGATAAACCCTTGTTGAAAGCAATCATAGGAATAGCTTGAAAGTTGCATATTATAAGAGTACATAGGAGTTTTCCAATTCATCTGCAATATTTCTCACCTTGTTCATCCCTAGAGGTATTGGTTTCAGATAACATGTCTTTCGCATACTCTTCCTGGTTCAACTGTATAAGAAAATTTAATTCAAGGAATGACAAACAGAAATTAACTTAACACACTATCATAAATATGCACACCATTTCATTCATGGAGAATTCATGTAAGGGTATACTTTGCAGGAAGAGTAACCAGATTTTGGTAAGTCATTACTTGGTTTACATGTCCAATACTTGATGCTAGCAAAAAAAAACCACTTTAAAATAACTTTTCCAAATTGGGTTTTTATTGGCTAGAAGGAAGGGGAATCATGATGATGTGAAATATCTATTTGAAAGCTTGGACAATCATCGTCATGTGTGATACGTGCAATAAAATTTAGTGATTAGCTCAATTGACATGCTAAACAAAAATACATTGCTTTTATTGAGAAAGCGAAAGAAAATAAACTTGCGCATATATATATATATTACATACAGACCATGCCATTTGACACAATTAATATTCATGAGAGGCATGTTAACTATATCTCATTTACTGTTAATTATTATGTCAGGGTGCTTCTCCTGGCCCTGACATAATGCCTTCGCGGTGAAAATTTGATACAGTCCACATCCTATCTACATATTACAGGCACATTTCTTCCAGACAATAATTACATTATATACATTTACTTAAAACATTACCTGTTTGGGTATTACATTGGGTGGAGGAGAAAGGGAATCATCACCTTGATGAGGTATATCTATGAGAAATAAAACATCTTCATCATCAATTGCATAATATTAAATGTAGTATGTTCTAAGCATAAAGTGTAGTATGGTCATTGAAAGAACTATTATATAATCAAGTATATATATATATATATATTATATAATTATATATATTTTCTTGTGTCCACTTGCGCGAGTATGCGTTGTATACGTAGTTAAGGAAGTTGCGTCATTCCCGGGGGCTCGGTCAATTAATGGGTGTGGCGCGTAAAAGAACGCGCGCTCGAACTCTACACGACCAGCAAGAAGAAAGCTGCCTGTAGCTAAGTAGCTTATACGTAGAAACTGGAACTAGTAGCTAGCTATTCTGCCTGAAATAAATTCCTAAAGTTCTACAAGGTCCTTTGAAAGGTCAGGAGAGTAGATAATCAAAATAATAACTATAATAAGCTGATGTGTTTTAGGCATGATAAAGTCAGCCATGATTACTGAATGCTGGACACCACAAAGCAGTCATAGGGATACTTTTTCTTCACTTAAATTTGTAAAGCAATCATAGGGATGTTTTTTTTCTCTATATACACATGTTACAATGATAGTTCAGAACCTTCCTAAGCATATTTCCAGGCTCTTGTAATAAACACTAAAGATATAGTCTGAAGATGAGATCAGTTACTTTCCTGGTAATTTTTAAACTCAGATTGACTCAGTTGTGACTTATATTATACAGGGTGGCTAGAAAGCAGATTAGGCTTGGGGTAAAATTTAAATTGTGACCCTATATAAATAGGGCATGAAGCATAGCACATAATTTTCACCTACTATAATTATTGTTTATGAGGGGCGTAGTTAATTAATATGTGTGAATACACGCACATATTAATGAATATTTCTACAAAATTCTGGGTTTATACAAACCAAATGAAGTTACAAATGTTCAATTGTCAGGTTAAAATAATCATTAAAAATAACATATCCTATGGCCCACTAAACTGCTTTAGTTAGCAAGTGAAGGTGAAGGCTCTTGTCCACCCCTCTCAGTGTGCCTGATATTATATCTATACATACCAAGTCTTCTTTTCCGAAAGGATCTCTCATCATTGTCTGTTATGCTCTGCCTCATCTGCATAAAGAGAAGAGATGACTATATAGTGACAAGTAATGCAGGAGATGTGAAGAATCTATATAGATATCCCTTGTCTATGTTTGATATCTATATAATTATTCTTGTGAAACACACATGTTTATACGTAGTTAAGGAAATTGAGTAATTCCGGGGGAAGGTGGGTTGGTGAAGTAATGGGCACGGCACGTAAACAAATGTGTTTGAGCTATATCAAGAGCAATAAGACAAAATCGCCTTAAAGGAAATTGTATTTACTATGATAATACATTTGTAAACCTTAAACAAGAACTGTTGAAAGTAAGATGAAGAAAAATTGAAAAACAAGTAACTATAATATGCTATAGGCTGGCATAGCCACACCCTTTGCTTGGAGGAGGAAGGGTCTGAGACATACATATTCCAATTAGTGGTGCTGTCCACACTTGGAAACAATACATTCATTTCGTATTTGTGTTATAATCATAGTGATATTCATAACAATGATAATTATATTCACAATACAAGAATGCAGTAATTAACTGCCACATCTATAATGATGTGCAACAGAATAGGTTTAGTATATGTATGTCCCCAGACCCTTCCTCCTCTAAGTAAAGAGTGTGGCTATGCCAGACTAAATATACAGTTGAGTTTCAGACATGAGAAAGTCACCCTAAGACAATCTCAGGAATGCAATCTATTGTAAGTGGCTTCTTGTTTTATGAAGTCATTTATAGTATTGCTATTAGTTTTAGCGCTGGGCAATAATATCATGGTAATATATATGTAGTGGTAGTAGATCTTTGCTTGTCAAGGAATATACACATTGGTAATTTCAACATGTGTAATTGTGCATGTCCATAGCAGCAAATCGAAAATATCAATATATTGCTAACTACCATAAATATTAAGAGTGGATTTAAGGGGGGTGGAGTTGGCACAGTTCCCCCCTAAATTGCACACTCTATTTATACCACAATATATATAGTGTGAAATATTGGCTTTAAAAGACAGGCATCAATCCTGGAATTGCTAATATCAAATCCTAAATCTACCCTATAACAATATGTTCCTAATATTGATATATTGTCCACCATTATTAGCACAATGTCATTACTAATAAAACAATACCTGTTTGGGTGGTTCATTGGGTGAAAGAACAAGGGAATCATCAACTTGTGACATATCTATGAGGAACAAAATGTTTTTCATTATTAATTGTTATTATGAGTTTATTTAAGAGTATTCTTCTGCTTTCTATCATTATAGGCTCCATTGATGCAATAAATTCTACATATATAAACAAACTTTAGAGTAGAGTTGTACTGCACACCAGTAGTATTTGGTGCTACAACTTATAGTTTTAGTTCAGTTAACTAAAGATATATACTAAAACTAAAATTATGGTGCTGAAACTCGAGATACTCTAAACTAAACTGTATTATGATAATTCATGTTGAAATTCAATAGTATGTAACAGTTTTATGAATTTTGAACAAATCATCACCATAGTAACATGATTACAATATGAATATCCTCTGCAAATATGTAATGAATATTATTCTATATATGACGACACAAGAAGTGGAACTACAATGAAATCCACCAAATATTGAGTAGAATCAAGTTCTGTTCTATATACCACAGGTAGGAAATCTTTCATACTATACTTCAAGGTTAATATGATTATTCTTTGAACTACAATTATACAAATGATGTATATCCCCATCAATTTCAGTGTTATATGTTATTTTCATATCAGAAATCTAATTCTCGAATTCTCAGCTTTTCAATATTCTTTCATAATCATTCAGGATGATAGTAGTTAATTTCTCTGTCAACCAGCTAGTCTTGAGCATGCATATGTTTAAATGCCACACCATTATTTGATCACGTATACAATTTACAATTAACCATTGTTTACTGCATCAAATGTTATCATAAGAATGGTCCTTTGGGCTGGGCCTGCATAAAACAATACAGCACTTGTCTTACCGTCATACTTAAACCCCTTTCTTAGTGTTCTATAATTATGCACTTATGGCTACACTGTAAAATGTAATACGTTATTTTAACCTTCAGTTGGTTACAGGAGTTTGAATGCAATTATATTTCCTCCATTGCTGATTTATTTTTACTCTAAGGTAATTAAGTCATGGACAGTTGATTTGATATTCATTTATACTGACTAATATAAAGTACATGTCATAATAAAGAATGATCAGTACAATGCTATATAAATCACATAGTAATTATATACAAGGAATGTTATTTGTTATTATAAGTACAAATTCATACTATTTACACTGAAATGACATCTTTTGTTTTCATAATACACCAAAGGTTACACTAATAATACCAATCATTAATTTACTATACATTGTAATGACATAACAGACATGTACAGACATATGTCAAATGTAATTATAGTACTTGTAAATAAAAAAAAACAGGAAAAACAAATCAGCATTGGGGAAATTGGATTGCATTGAAACTCCTGTAACCAATTGTGAAGATTAAAATAACACTTATTACTTTGAATTCCATGCCAACAAGGTTAAATTTCTTGTGAGAACAAGGACATTAATACTATCATTCGAACCTTGTCCTTACACAATACATAAAGGTAGATGAAACTGTAATTGAATCCACTCAATGGAATTAGTCTCGCATAGCCAGACCCATCCCACTGCAAGCAAGGGGATAGGTCTGGTAAAAGTGTATACATCAACTTGTGCCATGCATCCAAAATAGAGCACGCCAATCAGAAACAGAAACGTCACTGAGGTTACTCCCACAAGCTAAACAAAATTGGTTATCCATACTTATAGCAGCCATACTGACTGTACTGGTGGGTATAAAATATGTGGTTAACCACAATGTATTTGATTGCGGGAGAGATACAACAGCCTATTTGGCTTCATTGCACTATACGCTTTTACCAGACCTTTCCCCTCGCTTGCAGTGGGATGGGTCTGGCTACGCGAGACTATCAATGAAGTATGGAAAAATTTTATGTTAAAAATTTTGTAGCCTTTAATTTTTCTTTGACTGTAATATTATAATATTAGCTGGATGTATGATATTGATATTTCATCATTATTACTAACAATTAAATTTTATTGTTGAGCTTAAAGTTATACATACAATCTTCTCTACAAACTGAGTATACATCAGTCACAACTTGTCATAGTATATAATTCAAATTTTGAGACACTAGTTATATACTCTGCTACAAGTTAGCTAAACAACCAAGACAACAACGGCCAACCCTAACTATCTCATATTTATATTATATCTATACATACCATGAGTTTGGAAAGATCTCTCATATTCGTCTGCTATATACATCTCACCAACAGACTTTGTCCTGAGGGCATATAGTAGTTGTCTTCTGCTCGGTTTAGAACTGGTACGCAACCACAGACCGAACATGGCTCTTCTGCAGTCATCAACATCTCTACCGCTCTGTTTTGCAATTTCCTCCAGGGCGTTATCTTCAAGGCCTAACTGGATGCCTAAGTTATACCACTTAGGAGTTCTAACTGATTCTTGGAGTTCAGCGAGTTTCGGGCGATCGTCCATGTTTGAAAGAGACGTAATAGGCTTCAATTAATTAATGGTTCTTGGTTGATTAACTAACAGTAACTCTTTTAAAATTCTAATTATATATATATATATAATATATATATATATATATATATATAGCACATGGACAATATGTATGCATGACAGGAACATCAACACTAAATGATATTTCATGTACACGTTAACAATACAAAATTAATAATACATTGGTATAATATTCCATAGATTGTAGAAAATAGTTCTCCGAGATCTTCAGACCTCTTCGAGTCTTTCATGTACAAAATTGACTGTAATCTTCTATTTACTTTTGTGTCACAACTTCCAGTAGATATATCACAGAAGATATTATTGATTAGATGTAATATAATACGTGAAAAAATGTTTATTAATAATGTAAATTACAAATGATTTTATTTTTGTACAGAAGATAATGATGGAAATACTAATTGTTTACTAACTACTAGTTTCTGATGTTGATGAGAGATATATCCCTTTATATAACCCTTAAGAGAAGAGAAAGAGAAGGGAGGGAGAGAAGAGAGAGAGAGAAAGAGAGAGAGAGAGAAAGAGAGAGAGAGAGAGAGAGAGAGAGAGAGAGAGAGAGAGAGAGAGGAAGAGTGGTAGGGAGGAGGGGATGGAAGGAAGGGAGGCATGAAGTCATGAACAGAAAATGACAGACGAGGGAGAAGAGGGGGAAGAAGGCAAAGGACATTTGATAAGAGGAGGTGTAATTATCAGTCATAACGACGTCATACTTTATCAATGAGGTTAGCTGTTATACACTCAACTTCATCAGAATCAATATCTTCTTCCTAAAACAGACGAACAGAAAACGTACATATAATAATTATTGATAAATACAGTATTTTTAACCAATCCTAAGCTCTCAAGGCTATAGGTATCCCAGTAGTTCTAATCCTAGTTCTCAAGGCTAGGTATCCAGTGGTTCTAATCCTAGTTCTCAAGGCTAGGTACCCAGTAGTTCTAATCCTAGTTCTCAAGGCTAGGTATCCAGTGGTTCTAATCCTAGTTCTCAAGGCTAGGTACCCAGTGGTTCTAATCCTAGTTCTCAAGGCTAGGTATCCAGTGGTTCTAATCCTAGTTCTCAAGGCTAGGTACCCAGTGGTTCTAATCCTAGTTCTCAAGGCTAGGTACCCCAGTGGTTCTAATCCTAGTTCTCAAGCTAGGTACCCCAGTGGTTCTAATCCTAGTTCTCAAAGCTAGGTACCCCAGTGGTTCTAATCCTAGCTCTCAATAAAATGGAACTGCAGACTCACCTGATAAACAGGAAGGCATCTTCAAATACTTTTAAATCAAGTTGATGTGTTGTACACAGCAACCAACTGAAATAAAATATTATTAAGATAAAAATATCATACATTAATAATCATATAATATAATTCTATAATACAATATAAAATATAATTAGGTACAAGTATCATTCACCAATTTTAACAAAATGCTTACGTACCTTCAATTACTCATCATTCGACCATTTTGTACAGCAAGTTAATGAAATTTGTATCCATGAAGAGCTATTAATATGGTTGGTATAATGATATATAATTACATGTGTGTGTATGTACATGTACATAGGTATAATGATATATAATTACATGTATGTGTGTGTACATGTACATAGGTATAATGATATATAATTACATGTATGTGTGTACATGTACATAGGTATAATGATATATAATTACATGTATGTGTATGTACATGTACATAGGTATAATGATATATAACTACATGTGTGTGTGTGTACATGTACATAGGTATAATGATATATAACTACATGTGTGTATGTGTATGTACATGTACATAGGTATAATGATATATAATTACATGTATATGTATGTACATGTACATAGGTATAATGATATATAACTACATGTATGTGTGTGTACATGTACATAGGTATAATGATATATAACTACATGTGTGTATGTGTATGTACATGTACATAGGTATAATGATATATAATTACATGTATGTGTATGTATATGTACATAGGTATAATGATATATAACTACATGTATGTGTGTGTATGTACATGTACATAGGTATATTGATATATAACTACATGTATGTGTGTATGTGTATGTTTTGATATAATTTATATGTAGGTGTGTATATATATATATATATATATAATTATATATGTGTGTGTGTGTGGGTGTGTGTTTGTATGTATATTAGGCCTGTGCGATAATGAAAAAACCTATATCACGATAATAATCCCAACTATCACGATTATCACGATAATTTGATTTCAAGAATAACTGAATAACATAATTTATTTAATTTCAATTCAATGAATAAAAGTTAAATTATTATTAAGTTTCCAGTTCATGTTCCATCATTATTGCTTACACAAAAGTGACAAAACACAGTGAACTGTCTGTTTCTTCTTTTTATCTGGCTCCAGAAATTTCCCCTCTTGTGCTGGAAACCCGAAATATTTCCAAACAGGACATTTGGCCTTCTCTAAAGGTAGGTATTCAACGTTAGAAGCCATCGTTACTCGACGAGATGCTTGTAAGCCTTGTATCGATTGAACAACGTGTGATCACGTGTGAGCAGTATGCGCATGTGCAAATTATCGCGATAAGAATGTCAACATTATCGTTATCGCGATAACAATTTCTTTTTGCGATTATCGACCTATCGCGATTATCGCACAGGCCTAATGTATATACATATACACGTGTATATAACTGCTCACCTCATTATGTTTTTATACATGTATATTTTTTAATGCTTTTTGGTTTTTTTATATGCTTTTTAATATGCGTTTTATATGAATTTTGAATTTATGAATTTGCTACTAAAATTTTCAACGTTTTGCATCTTTTCCTACTGATAGTTAGTGTGCTACGATGTTCTAGGTTTCATACATGTAGGTATAATGATATATAATTACATGTATGTGTATGTACATGTACATAGGTATAATGATATATAATTACATGTATGTGTATGTACATGTACATAGGTATAATGATATATAATTACATGTATGTGTATGTACATGTACATAGGTATAATGATATATAATTACATGTATGTGTATGTACATGTACATAGGTATAATGATATATATTTACATGTACGTATGTGGTGTGTGTGTGTACATGTACATTTTCAGTAACATTAAACAGCTTCCATTCGTCCATTCATCTATGGAACGATGCATCCATTAATTCATTCATCCATCCATTCATCAATCCATCCTTCTACCCATGCAGTCATCCATCGATCCATCCATACATCCATCCATCCAACTATCAATCTATTCATTCATTCATGAATCCATCCATCCATTTATCTATGGAACGATCTATCTATCCATTCATCCATACACATACCCACCCATTCATCAATCCATCCATCCATTTATCTATGGAACGATCTATCTATCCATTCATCCATACACCTACCCACCCATTCATGAATCCATCCATCCATTTATCTATGGAACGATCTATCTATCCATTCATCCATACACCTACCCACCCATTCATGAATCCATCCATCCATTTATCTATGGAACGATCTATCTATCCATTCATCCATACACCTACCCACCCATTCATGAATCCATCCATCCATTTATCTATGGAACGATCTATCTATCCATTCATCCATACACATACCCACCCATTCATCAATCCATTCATTCGTTCATTTAAAATCCAAAGTTAAATCCAATCACTGTTTGATACCTGCAATCTTCTTCTGTACATAAGAATCTTTCATAGACATTAACTCCTATAAAAACATGTCACAGATGGATGTACATGTACCAGATAAAGATCATTATATATTCTTACAAAAAACTCGTATCCATTTTTTATTTGTAGAGCTCTTTCCACTTGTTAAAGACGTGACAATAAGATACACATCACGTGAAATAAAGGATCATATCACCTGATTCAGATACTAGTACAAGTCTTGAGGATAAGATGTGATTTTCTAATTAATACCCCTTCATCTGACCCCGCCTATTTTGGTAACACCCATATTTGAAGAGTCCTGTTCTTTTCTTTGTGTGTGAAGAACTACACAATATGGATTCTCAGGTATGTGTGTGTGTGTGTGTGTGTGTGTGTGTGTGTGCATACTTCTTATTTATGTACATATGTGTCTTGGTTTGGTATATACATGTATGTGTATATGTAAAACTGTATGTATCGTATATATATTTATATATATATATATATATATATATATATATAATATATGTAAATATGTATAAATAATGTATATAACTATGTATGTATATATTATGATAGGGTGAATGGTCAGATTTCCAGACAGGTAATTCATATCAAGGATCTCCACAGATAATGTATGGAGGAGGTGTTGTTAATAGATAGATCGTTCCATAGATAAATGAATGGATGGATTCATGAATGGGTGGGTAGGTGTATGGATGAATGGATAGATAGATCGTTCCATAGATAAATGAATGGATGGATTCATGAATGGGTGGGTAGGTGTATGGATGAATGGATAGATAGATCGTTCCATAGATAAATGGATGGATGGATGAAGGATGGATTGATGGATGAATGGATGAATGGATGGGTGGATGGATGGATTATCATACATGTACTTACTTACATACATACATGTACATACACATGTAGATACATACATGTACACACACAGTTGTATATTTCTATACTTACTCAAACCAGGTGAAGAGATTCCAGACACAGAAGAGAAGAAAGAAAAGAATGAAGAACAGGAAGAGATATTAGATACATATGTACTAATAAATCTTTCCCTACAAAATATCATTTGAGAGGAATAGTTGTACACAGCGGACAAGCTAGTGGAGGACATTACTACTCCTTTATACATGTGAGATGAAATGATAAATAGGAAGACAAACAGATAGATAGACATACCACTGACTAACAGACAGATAGACTATCTATTTATCTAATCTTTTTATCCGTAATTTTATCATTTAGAAGTGTACATGTATGTCTTTGTGTGTGTGTGTCTGCCTGTGTCTGTGTCCATGTCTGTGTGTCTATATACATGTGTACAGTGTGTACTGGACGTACATACATACATACATGTATATACTAATGTAATACATTTATATACTTGTATTATATTATAATAGATTCAGAGACGTTACCTCATGTACCTGTTCCAATCTTGAAACAAGTTTATCATCAGAATTTAGAATATCTTCACACAAGATCTCATTTCAGTTACGCATATTTCCAGTTCATGAAACAACTATTAATATTGAATTATAACTTTGCTAAAAATCAAATTGATAGTACCAACTCTTCTGATGCTGTGGTATGTACTTGTCTATCTATCTACATTTGTTGTATCTTCCTATCTATCTATC
This sequence comes from Petrosia ficiformis, assembly GCA_947044365.1. Classification (NCBI taxonomy): domain Eukaryota; kingdom Metazoa; phylum Porifera; class Demospongiae; order Haplosclerida; family Petrosiidae; genus Petrosia; species Petrosia ficiformis. The sequence continues at coordinate 10,969,290 of OX345638.1, forward strand.
TACCTACCTATCTACGTGTCTATCTATCTGTCTATAATATATCTATCTATCTATCAATTCAGGATAAATTTGAAAAGATAGGTATGTTAAGTATGCAGTTAGTAACAAAGTTTTTATTTCATAGTGGATTTCATACAAAGAAGACTCTTACATGTAAGTATATATGTCCATCCATCCTCCGTCCATCTATCTATTGATTCATCCATCTGTCCATCCCTCCATCTATCTATTCATCCATCCATCCATCCATCTGTCAATCCATCCATTCATCCATCATCTATTCATCCATCCATTCATTCACCAATGCATCCATTTATTCTCTCATTTCTTTATTTACAGTTCAGTTTTGCTACACCTCTTGATTTGTTTTTGATGATTATCAGTATATTTTCAGCTATTGTTGTCGGTACATCTCTACTATTAGCAATGTATCTCATTGGTCAAGTTACAAATGCATTCATTAATCAACAGGTGTGTATGTGTGTATGTATGTATGTATATACATATGTATATATGTTTGTATGTATGTATGTATGTATGTACATGTATGTATGTATGTATGTATGTATGTATGTATGTATGTATGTACATGTATGTATGTATGTATGTATGTATGTATGTATGTATGTACAATGTATGTACATGTATATAAAATATATGTATGTATGTATGTATGTATGTATGTATGTATGTATGTATGTATGTATGTACAATGTATGTTCATGTATATAAAATATATGTATGTATGTATGTATGTATGTATGTATCAGGGTTTCATTTAGGGGGGGGCATTCGCCCCCCCCCTTGCTAGAGTCTTGCCCCCCCTTGGGAATTTGGTTACCCAAAAATATTTTTAATGTTAATAGTTAGCTGAATACAACTATTTTGGGTTTAGATTCCAAAAATAGTATCTCAAACAGTTACATCATTGTGGTCTGAAAATGCACCAGAAATGACCTCAGAGAGTCTAACACCAAAAAAATCCCCGGGGGAGCATGCCCCCACACCCCCCTAGGCAGTTGGTGTGCAGACCACACCAACCCTATACATCCCCCCCCCCCCCCCCCCCAAAGTTCTCAACATTCAACTTTTACCCCCCCTTGACAATTTTTCTAAATGAAAGCCTGTGTATGTTTATGTATGTACATGTATGTATGTATGTATGTATGTATCACACAATGTAATATATTACTGTTACTATTACCTTTAAAATCAGTGTTAACTACTAGATGAATGTAAAACATTGTGGGGGCGAAGTAGTACACCCCTATTAATTAGTTAAAGCTATTTCACCCCGCCTGGGGCCAAATGGTCCCCGCGGGAGAAAAAGACGTACGCAAGCAAGCAATCAATCAATCAAGCAAGATTCTCGACTAGTGTGGGGCTTCGCGATTACTGTTACCTCCTAAGTCAATCATTCATGTTAATATTACCTTAAACATCACTATTACTATTACCATTACTGCCTAAGTCAGTGTTACTGTTGGAGATTGCTATAGTATTAGGTTTCTTTGAAATTCTATCATGTTTTGACCATTGTGGTTAATGTTCATGAGTTTCTCAAGAAAGAGAATCAGTAAATGGACATATTCATTTGATCAATTACAGTTATTACTAGTACTATTACCTCAACATTGAGATTGTATAATTACTATTACTATTGTTATTACTATTACCTTGAAACATGTAGTCTCTACTATTGCTATTACTGTCTCACATATGTATGTTGTGTATGGGTGTATGTATGTATGTACGTATGTATGTGTATGTATGTATGTATGTATGTATGTACGTATGTATGTATGTATGTACGTACAAACGTACGTACATATGTATGTATAATATATATTAATAGTATTATTATTCAACTTTATCTTTCAGGCTACAGATTTCACTATTAACTATATCACTAGTGACATCACATACAATGCATTCAATGATACAGCAACAGAAACACTGTACTTCTCCACATCACCTGGCGTCTTCAACTGTTCAGTTATTGAGCCCATAGTACAAGAATATTTCACCACATCCTATGACACCATCTGTGAAGCAAATGTCTTGATGGCCAACTCTACTATAAACTTTGATATTGATAACGTCAACTGCACTCTTCTTGATGAGGTCTTTATATCTTTCTTTGGAGAGGCAGCCACCTGTTTATCAACTAATAGTTTCATCAATGATGTTAACATGGTCGTTATCTTTTATGTAATTATTGCATGTGTTACGATGGTGTTTGGGTTTGCAATGATACATGTAGCTACTTTTCAAGTTACCAGTGAGAGACAGGTCCATCGAATGAGACTAGCTTACTATAAAGCTGTTTTGAGGCAAGATATTGCATGGTTTGATCTCAATCAACCAGGAGAGATATCCAGCCGAATGTCTGAGTATGTCTGTTTGTTAGTTTGTACATTCAGTGTGTTCATCTATTCATCTATTCATCTATCCATCCAGTAATTAATCTCTCCATTCATCAATTCATCTACCCATTCTCTAATCCATCTATTCATCCATCCATTAATCCATCCATTAATTCATCTATTCATCCAGTATACATCCATTAGTCCATCTACCCATTCTCTAATCCATCTACTCATCCATCCATTAATCCATCCATTAATTCATCTATTCATCCAGTATACATCCATTAGTCCATCTACCCATTCTCTAATCCATCTATTCATCCATCCATTAATCCATCTATTAATTCATCTATTCATCCAGTATACATCCATTAGTCCATCTACCCATTCTCTAATCCATCTACTCATCCATCCATTAATCCATCCATTAATTCATCTATTCATCCAGTATACATCCATTAGTCCATCTACCTATTCCACTAATTAATCTATTCATCTATCCTTCCAGTAATTACTCTATCTATCCCATAAATTCATCTATTGATATCTTATTCATATCTTAGTGATTTAGATAAAGTATTGTCTGGTACTGGTGACAAACTAGTGACATTCTTTCAATATATGAGTACATTTTTTTCTGGTTTCACGATTGGATTTGTACAAGATTGGAGACTCACGCTAATGCTATTAGGAGTGACACCTTTCCTGGTTGTTAGTGGAGCTATATTTACATGGGTGAGTAACAGTTGTGTGTATGTGGCCATGTATACCTTTGTATTGAATTATGTATGTATGTATGTATGTATGTATGTATGTATGTATGTGTGTATGTATGTATGTATGTATGTGTGTTTGTGTGTATTTGTGTATGTGTGTATGTGTGTATGTACATGTATGTTGCATGATAACACTGAGATGAAAAGATTAAGACTGCCTTCATAAGTCATATGGCACTGACCAGAAGTCATCACAATGCTACCACATTATAACAACATTTTCCATTTGAAGTAAAGGTCATTCACATTCACCTTGTCTTTAGAAAAATGTTCATAACATACATGTAGTTTAGAATGACCAACAAAGCTCTTATATATGTACTTGTATATTATATAGGTACTAACTCGTTACACAACACGAGGACAGCAGAGTTATGCTAATGCCTCTGTTGTAGCTGAAGAGGTTTTATCATCTGTTAAAACAGTTATAGCATTTGGTGGGGAATATAAAGAATCAGAGAGGTTAGTACATACATACATACATACATACAGACATACAAACGTACATACATACATACATACATACATACATACATACATACATACATACATACATACATACATACATACATACATACACACATACATAAATACATACGTACATACATATGTACATACATACATACATATATACATGTACATACATAAATACATACGTACATACATACATACATACATACATACACACATATATACATACACACATACATAAATACATACGTACGTACATATGTACATACATACATACATATATACATGTACATACATAAATACATACGTACATACATACATACATACATACATACATACATATATACATACACACATACATAAATACATACGTACGTACATACATACATACATACATACATACATACATAAATACATACGTACATACATACATACATACATACAGATACGACACACATTTAATGGATGCTAGGAAGTTTGGTGCTAAAAAAGGTCTCGCTGTTGGATTAAGTTTAGGATTTCTATTCTTTCTATTGTTCACTATTTATGCTATAGGATTCTGGTAAGTCGAGTTATGTTATAATTATAATCAGGGCATAAACGAAGGTGATTTTTACACCTTCGAAGGTTTGTTTCAACTAGAACAAGAAGGTTCACGAATGTGTAATACTATGAATGTGTTAACTTTGTACCTATACAAGTGTTTATCTAATGGGAGACCTCTTAATTCAGAAGATGGCAGATGAGATTCAGTACATTCTGGTTTTGAAAGTCCACCTCTCGTCAATGGTCTCTTCACTCTCAGCCATTATCAATCTCCACGTGACAAATGTAATAATTAATTAAGAGTTATAAATAATTATTGCAGCAAGTAATTAACCACGTGTTAATTGCGAACCTTTGTGGAATGGATTCTACCTTCGAAGGTAAGGAATTATAACGAACCTTCGAATGTTATATACCACCTTTGTTTATGCCCTGATTATAATATATTATTATATACATGTACATGTATACATACATACATACATACATACATACATACATACATACATGTACATACATACATGTACATGCATACATACATCTTAATCTGTGTTCACCCAAAGGTGGTACAGGCTTCGGTATTAAACAATTATTTCTTCTGACAAAAACGAACATGACTGTGCAGACCCTGTCTCTTAAACACACCTCCACAAAGGGGACAATGCTGGTCCTGCTGATAGATGGCCAAGTGCCTTTGCCTCTTGTGGTTCACCAACCCAGCCTTACTTCGTGCCACAAAACCACAACCACTAGCCTCACATCTCCAAATATCACCAACACCAACCTGAAAACTGGCCTCATTTCCTCTTCTCAGCTTCGCATCGTCTTTCTTTGACTTCTCCATAGCCTCTAACTCCTCATTTAACTCATCACCACATGCACATATCATACCCCTCCACATTTTCCTGTCCAGTGCCATACCAAACCATTCATCCGACATCTCGCACCTCTTCAAATCGCTCATTACCACATCGCACCATCTCAGCTTCTGCTTTCCCACAGCTCTCTTCCCTCCTGCCATTTTACTTACAAGTAAACATCTGGGTATTCTCGACTCGTTCATCCTCACTACATGCCCAAGCCACTTCAATCTACGCTTCAACATTAACACCTCCACCCGATCCACATGAGCTTTCTCACGAATCTCAACGTTTCTCCTCTTATCCAACTTCGAAATTCCTAAAATCACCCGCAAACAACCCATTACAAAAGTCTGGATCCGCTGTACTTGAGAAGCTGTAATCGCCCAGGCTTCACAGCCATATAACAAGGAAGACACCACCACTGCTTTAAACAGTTGGATCTTGAAGTTTACCCCAATCTCCTTCCGATCCCACAAAACACTCTTCAGACTACCAAAAGACTTTGCTGCCTTGTTAATCCTAGCACTGATTTCAGCCTCCAAACTACCAGAGGAATCCACAATACTTCCCAAATACTGAAACTCTTCTGCAACCTCTATAACCTCTTGACTGCTCAACTGTATATCTCTCAACTGACACTTTAAAACACTCCTGGGACCTGCACCAAAAATGCAAGACTTTCTAGCATTGATAATCATTCCCATTCTACGAAATATACTATCTGTAAAACGCACACACTCCTCCAACACATCCATAGAATCACACATAACCACCATATCATCAGCATATTCTAAGTCCGATAGCAATAACTCTTTCACCATCTTACGTCTGCTACCAACCAATTTGGACTCCTCAGTACTGAAGACAATACTAACCCCGCTCCTAGAGAAATGACTCTCCACAATACTAACAAGTGCATCAAGAAAAAGGTTAAACAAAACTGGAGCCAAAACATCACCCTGTCTAACACCATTCTCAACAATAAAATCCCTGGAGAAACAACCATCCATTCGCACAACCTGCATGGTACCTGCATGAAACCTGCATGGTACCTGCATGAAAAACTTTCAAAATAGAAATAAATTTCTCAGGGAGACAATACCTCTTCTTCAACAACACCCACAAAGCATTTCTGTTGACAGAGTCATAAGCTTTTTTTAAATCTATAAAACAGAAATAAAGAGGCTTCTGGAACTCTCTTGCTTTTTCTACCAACATCCTAACTGTAAACACATGATCAATGCAACTCCTTCCTTTACGAAAACCACATTGTGACTCCCTCAAACACCAATCCACCTTATCCACAAGCCTCCTCTGCAAAACTTTACACAACACCTTACCCGGAACACTCAACAAGGATATGCCTCTGTAATTATCACATACTAACCGAGACCCTTTCTTGTGTAGAGGAATCACCACTTGCCTAACCCAATCTTTGGGAATTTCCTCCTTATCCCAGATTAACACACATAACTTAGTGATCCACTCCACCACTGTATCACCACCAATTTTCAATAATTCAGCAGAAATACCATCCTCACCTGGAGCCTTTCCATTCTTTAGATCCCGAATGGCCAAACGCACCTCTCCTTCTGTAGGTCTATCTGTCAAACTTTCCAAATCTGCACCAGGTAAGGACGACACCAAATCTATAACTGAGGACTCCACATGAGAAACAACATTGAGCAAATCCTCAAAATGCTCCCTCCACCTCTCCAATTTCTTCTCCACTGTAAACAGCTTGGTCACTCCATCCTTTGCCAGCACAGCAGAACTACTGTGGAGAGCCTGACTACTACGTAGTACCTTCAAATTTCTTAAGAGAGATCCACCCATTCCAGCTCTCAAACACTCCTCATATCTTTCTCCTAGCTCCTGTGCTTGCTCCCTCCACCACTTCTCCTTCGCCTCTGTAACTTTCTTTTTTGACAATGCCTTAAGTCTCAAATACTCCACTTTTAACTCTACCTTCCCAGGATCATTCATCCACCTAACCCAGGCCTTTCTCTTCAGCTCTGAAATTCTGCAAACTTCACTTGTCACCCAATCACCACTGTTGCGTATCTCCTGAACAGGCAACACAACCTGAGCTTTACTCAAAGCCTCCTTAAACTCCATCCATGACACCTCCAACTCCTCAAACTTACATTTTTCAAAAACACTCCTCACACATTTCTCACACTCATTCTTTGAAAGAGACTTAATATCCTTCACATAACGATGTGGAACAACTTTTTTCTTTTTTCTCATCACTTTAAACTTCACCCTCACTTTGGCAACCACAAGCCTATGATCTGACTGTAAATAAGTCCCCCTGAAAACTCTTGAATCCAATATGCTAGACCGAAACTTCCGATTTACAAGAATAAAATCCATCATATGTCCAACCCCCGATGTATTTCCTGGATGAAACCAAGTAAACTTATGACAATCTCTGTGCATGAATAAGGTATTAGTGACTAGCAAATTATTAACTGAACAAAAATCCAATAACTTCAAACCATTCTCATTGACTTCCGGAATTCCATGACTACCAACCACCCCTTTCCAAACATTCACATCATTTCCCACTCTAGCATTAAAATCCCCCATGACTAACAACATATCACCAGAAGCCACACCTCGAACACTTTCCTGCAAATCCATATAGAAACTATTAGTCTCATCTGCATTACTGGGGTCATTCGTTGGTGCATACATAGCTACAATAGTCACATAACCAGCTGCACATCTCAATCGCACTGACAAAAGCCTGTCAGATACAGGGACAAAATTAGAGCCGGCTAGCTTCCAGGCTGAAATTGCTCCACTCCTTAACACAATCGCAACCCCACTTCTTCTACAATTCACTTCACTCTTCTCTATACCAGCATAAATAATTACATGCTCATTAATCTCTGCCACCCCATGACCAGGCCACCTCACTTCAGACAAAGCTAAAACCTCAATCTGCTTTTCATCCATAGATCTTAACACATCCCGCAGCCTGCTATTCTGCTTAGTTGGTCTACCCAAAGATCGAACATTCCAACACCCAAGTCGCACACAAGACTTGGGAGACAAAAAGGTACAACGGAGTCGTCCAGCATCACTGGAACGACCAGCACGGCCAGCATGCTCGGTTGTCCTAACACCACAACTTAAATTATCCATACCGAAGTTTCAAAGATCACACAGATGCTGGATCTGCAGGATGATCAAACCTGCGAGTCCTGTAGTCAATGTTTAGCCGTCAATGACGTTATCATCAGAGACGTTGCCCAGGGCCACCACTAGGAGGAATTGACACCAGCCCCATACAGCATACATACATACATACATACATACATACATACATACATATATACATACATACATGTACACATGTACATACATACATTCAGGTTTGGTGGTTGGCTGATATCAGAAGATCTTGCGCAAGGAGGAGATGTATTAACTGTATGTTACTTGTAATAGGACTATTCAATCTATGCTGTACTGTACTGTACTGTACTGTACTGTACTGTACTGTACTGTACTGTACTATACTGTACTGTACTGTACTGTACTGTACTGTACTGTACTGTACTGTACTGTACTGTACTGTACTATACTGTACTGTACTGTACTGTACTGTACTGTACTGTACTGTACTGTACTGTACTGTACTGTACTGTACTGTACTATATATAGGTTAGATACTGTATTCGTGGTTTCTACGAGCAATAGAATACCGCGGAAACAGTTTAATTACTGAGGGCGGAGCCTGAAGTAATTAATTTTTCCAAGGTAGCTCTATTGCGCGTGGAAACCTTGAATACAGTATCTAAGCAATTTAGATTATAGCTATTACTTTGTTGGATAGGAGAAATAACAAGAAAGCTATGTGGTAATCTTCTTTAGTTGCAGAAAGACAGCAAGAGCGAGTGTTTTGCTCTAGAGGGCAACGCCCACATCTATCTTTTGTCAGTTGTGTAACTTTTGGATTTCAAAAAGCTGAAGATTTTAGCTTACTTAGTTGGACAGTAGACCTTTTATGAAGATAAATAATAAGATATTAAAACCATTCTTCATTTGTTGGTAGAAAGCAGCTAGACGAGTGTTTTTTACAAATGCAGTAGTCAGCAGTCAACGCCCACACTTTAGCGACTTTCTCAGTCTATTGCTTGTACAAATCAACAGATCCAGCCATACAAAAAACTTTGCTCCTGTTCGCGGTGTGAAATTCATATAGCAACACTGCAACATGTTTACTAAGTGATTAAAAGTAGGTTTACTACGGGATTTAGAAACCTGTAATTGACCAATCAGATTGCAGCATTTTAATGAGCTATAATCTAAACTATACTATACTGTACTGTACTATACTATACTGTACTGTACTATACTATACTGTACTGTACTGTACTGTACTGTACTGTACTGTACTATACTATGCTATACTGTACTATACTATACTGTACTATACTGTACTGTACTATACTGTACTGTACTGTACTGTACTGTACTGTACTGTACTGTACTGTACTGTACTGTACTATATATAGGTTAGATACTGTATTCGTGGTTTCTACGAGCAATAGAATACCGCGGAAACAGTTTAATTACTGAGGGCGGAGCCTGAAGTAATTAATTTTTCCAAGGTAGCTCTATTGCGCGTGGAAACCTTGAATACAGTATCTAAGCAATTTAGATTATAGCTATTACTTTGTTGGATAGGAGAAATAACAAGAAAGCTATGTGGTAATCTTCTTTAGTTGCAGAAAGACAGCAAGAGCGAGTGTTTTGCTCTAGAGGGCAACGCCCACATCTATCTTTTGTCAGTTGTGTAACTTTTGGATTTCAAAAAGCTGAAGATTTTAGCTTACTTAGTTGGACAGTAGACCTTTTATGAAGATAAATAATAAGATATTAAAACCATTCTTCATTTGTTGGTAGAAAGCAGCTAGACGAGTGTTTTTTACAAATGCAGTAGTCAGCAGTCAACGCCCACACTTTAGCGACTTTCTCAGTCTATTGCTTGTACAAATCAACAGATCCAGCCATACAAAAAACTTTGCTCCTGTTCGCTGTGTGAAATTCATATAGCAACACTGCAACATGTTTACTAAGTGATTAAAAGTAGGTTTACTACGGGATTTAGAAACCTGTAATTGACCAATCAGATTGCAGCATTTTAATGAGCTATAATCTAAACTATACTATACTGTACTGTACTATACTATACTGTACTGTACTATACTATACTGTACTGTACTGTACTGTACTGTACTGTACTGTACTATACTATGCTATACTGTACTATACTATACTGTACTATACTGTACTGTACTATACTGTACTGTACTGTACTGTACTGTACTGTACTGTACTGTACTGTACTGTACTGTACTATACTATACTGTACTGTACTATATTGTACTGTACTATAATTATTGTGCTGTAAATGTATATTATTTCACTTTTAAAGGTATTTTTTTCAATAATTGTTGGAGCATTTTCTCTCGGACAAGCAATTCCAAGTTTTGAATATTTTGCTACAGCTCTAGGAGCTGCTGGTAAAATAGTAGATACAATAAAAAGAGTAAGTGACACAAATAAACAAACAGACAAATGTACGTACAATTTACTAAGTAAGTCAACATTATAATATTATAATTCTTGTCTATCAGGTTCCACCTATCGATACTAATAGTGATGATGGTATTGTTCTTAACAAAGATGAGGAAAATAACTCTGTTACATTTAAGAATGTGAACTTTACTTATCCTGCTAGACCGGATGTAGAGGTTATTTAGATGGATGGATGGATGGATGGATGGACGAATGCATAATTCTATCTTGATCTTAGCTAATGATTCAATCCACCTCTCTATTCATAATCTTCTTTTCATTCATTTAATATCAAATTTTATATATCATATACAGGTATTAAAATCATTTGATCTTTCAGTTAATGTTGGGCAGACGGTTGCCCTTGTTGGTCATAGTGGATGTGGGAAGAGTACAGTCATACAGTTATTACAAAGATTTTATGATGTTGATAGTGGAGATGTAAGTTTGTCTGTAAATTTAGAATACGATTACTATATATAGATATAACGTACCATATGTAGTCTAATTATGAGTATGTCATCTTATACCATAAATATTGTAACTATTATTCTAATTACTGAACATTTATTATATGTATGTACATGGATATATTCGTAAATAAATACCACATATACTCTAATTATGAGTACAGTACTAATCAGTGTTTTTGATAAGCTCATATGGCACACCATTGGCCCAAAGAGCTTCTTATTTGGCACTGCACAGTTCTCTCTTTGTGCCAGTGGCGCAGTCAGCATTAACTCTTAATTAATTGGCTCAATATGTATTCTCAATGCCGCACATACAAACCATTTTTGAGCCAATTTGGCCCAAGCTTCAAAACTGATCAAAAACTCTGGTACTAATATAAATATCATGGTATATATTTTAATATTTAATCTAATTACAATTATTTTCATATTCCATAGATTCTAATTGGTGCCCATCCTATTAAAGAATTGAATGTTAAATATCTTCGTAGTATAATGGGTGTGGTCAGTCAGGAACCTGTTCTATTTGATATGACTATTATGGATAATATAAAGTTTGGAAGAGAAGATGCTACCATGGAAGAGATTGAACAAGCTGCAAAAGACGCTAATGTTCATGATTTTATTGAGGGGCTTCCCCAACGTATGTGTGTGTGTGTGTGTGTGTGTGTGTGTGTGTGTGTACATATGTATAATTATGCATGTATGTTTATATGTAACTATGTATGTCTGTGTGCATAATGTATGTACATGTACTGTACATGATGTACTCAATATACACGTACATAGTGTATATTGTGTGTTTGTATGTACAATTGTACATGTGTATGTATGTACATGTACGAGTATGTATTACAGTATATAAGTAAGTATATATGTATGCAATATATGTATGTATATATGTATGTATGTATGTATATATGTATGTATGTATGTATACGTATGTATATGTATGTGTGTATATGTATGTACATGTATGTATGTGTGCATGTATGCATGTACATGTGTATATGTAACTATGTATGTATGTACAGTAATATGTAATTATAACTATATATACATGTACACTATATTATATATCTATGTGTTAGATTATATTATATATTCCTGTAGGTTATAATACTTTAGTTGGTGAAAGAGGTGCACAGTTGAGTGGAGGTCAGAAACAACGTGTAGCAATAGCCAGAGCTCTTCTTAGTAATCCAAAGATACTTCTTCTTGATGAAGCTACCTCAGCTTTGGATAGTGAGAGTGAGAAACTAGTACAAACAGCTCTTGAAAAAGCTAGTGAGGGAAGAACTACCATAATCATAGCTCATCGGTTAGTATGTACATACATGTACATACATACATACATACATATACATACATAAATACATACATACACACACACACATACATACACATATACATGCATACACACTCATACATGTACATGTATATACACATACGTACATACATACATACATACACACACACACACACACACACATACACATATACATACATATATACACATACATACGTACATACTTACACATACATGCATACATACATACATGTACATACATACATGGATACATACATAAATATAATTTATATTAATTACATATTATTATTATACAGATTATCAACTATTCAAAATGCTGATCTTATAGTATGTATTGATGAAGGTAATATTGTAGAGACAGGATCACATGGAGAGTTAATGAAACTAGAGGGATTTTATCATGAGATGGTTACAGCACAGGTTAATTAGTGGGTGTGGTTAATACATTAATAGCAATCAAAAATAATTAATTAATGTATGCTTATTATAGCTCATGAATAATTAATTAATTTACTAATTAATGTTAATTATTATAGATCAAAGGAGGAGTTGATGACGTATTTATGAATCTAAGATCTCTTGAAGTACCTAAAGATGACGAGGTGGAGGAGAAACCCGCAATTCTTCGTCTGTACTCAAAAGAAGTTAGTCGACAATTTAGTCATCAATTCAGTCGTCAAACATCAGAGAAAAAAGATGAAAAAAAAAAGAGTATGAAACAAATAAACAAAGAGAAGGTGTGGTTACTAATGATAGTCTATCTATCTATCTATTTGTCCATCAATGGATTTATTTATGTAATACATGTATGTATATACTAACTTGTGTATCTATTTATATAGCATATAATTATATGTATTTGTTAATCAATCTCTCTGTATGAAATCTTCAAATCTCTATAGTTATACATGTGTTCACATCTATATATCTATTTATAGCAAGAGGAATGGGATAAAGAGCTCAAGCCAGTGCCCATATCTAGAATAATGGCTCTTAATGCTAAAGAATGGTGGATTATATTACTGGGTATATTAGGAGCTTTGATAAATGGATCGATATTCCCAATATTTGCTATCATATTTGGAGAAATATTAACGGTAATTACTAGTGTTCTATATAATATTATAGTAATATTCTATAAATAGTAACAATATTGTATTTATTAATACGTTATTGCTAATAGTAACATTATTTTGTTCTATTAATAGCAGCAGTATTGTATTCTATTAATAGTAATATTATTCTATTAATAGTAACAGTGTTCTATTAATAGTAATATATACATGTAATTATACTTCTATAGGCATTTGGTGAGACTTCTGATAGGGTATTAGATGCTACTCATCTTCCAGCTAGTCTGTTCCTGGGTCTCGGAGTAGTTTCAGGAATTGCAAACTTGATTAAAGTATGTCATTATTCATTCATTTATTAATAGTTAATTAAGTCTTGTTGCTATGGAGATTGAATTATTATTAGTATTCATAATTATTTATCATTCTGTAGAATGTTTGTTTCTCAGTATCTGGGGAATATCTCACTGCCAGAATTCGATCACGTTTGTTTAAAGCAATTTTACGACAGGTCAGTAGACGTGTGTGTGGATCTCTGTATATGTATACATGTATGTATGTGTATGTATACATGTATGTATGTGTATGTATACATGTATGTATGTGTATGTATATATGTATGTATGTGTGTGTATACATGTATGTATGTGTATGTATGTGTGTGTATACATGTATGTATGTGTGTGTATACATGTATGTATGTGTATGTATGTGTGTGTATACATGTATGTATGTGTATGTATACATGTATGTATGTGTATGTATGTGTGTGTATACATGTATGTATGTGTGTGTATACATGTATGTATGTGTATGTATGTGTGTGTATATATGTATGTATGTGTATGTATACATGTATGTATGTGTATGTATACATGTATGTATGTGTATGTATACATGTATGTATGTGTGTGTATACATGTATGTATGTGTATGTATATATATATATATATATATTGTTTTGCAGGAGATTGGATGGTTTGATGAAGAAAAGAATTCTACAGGAGCATTAACAACTCGGCTATCTGAAGATGCAGCGCAAGTACAAGGAGTGAGTTAATATAAATAGATATTATACATACATACACACATACATACATACATACACACATATATACATACATACATACATACATACATACATACATACATACACACATATATACATACATACATACATACATACATACATATACACACACATACATACATATATACATACAAGACCATTAGTACTAATATCATTATAATTATATATTTCTCTTCAGGCTACAGGGACGCGACTAGCAACAATTGTTGAAACAATGTTCACTCTATCACTGGCTCTAGTTATAGCGTTTGTATATTCTTGGATACTTACTCTGGTTATTCTTGGGTTTGCTCCATTCATGATAATTGCAGGAGCTGCGAAAACAGCCCTTTTAACTAAACGTCTTACCGGTAATAAGAAATCATTAACAGAAGCTGGAAAAGTGAGAATATAATATTAACAAAAGCAACTTCAAATATTTACTCTCTCCTCCCCCTTTTCCTCCTCACCTCTTCCTCCTTCTCCTCCTCCCCTTTCTCCTCCTCATAGCTTGCTGTTGATTCTATTGAGAATATTCGTACTGTTAATTCATTAAACTTACAAGAAAGATTTTTCATTTTATACAAAAATGAAGTCCAGTCTACGCACAGGTGAAAGAAATTATTTCATTCTTTATTATACTGTTAATTAGAAACCTTAATATACCGTTACATACTTATACATACATACATTCACACATACACACATACACACATACATGTACATGCATACAACATACATACATGCATACATACATGCACACATACATGCATACATGTATTTATGCGTACACAGTACATATATACAGACAGACACCGCACAAGCGTACATATTTACATACTTATAGATATATACATCCATTTTCACAGGAGTGGTATACTATTTGGTATACTAGAAGGTGTGGCTTATGGTATATCACAGGGTTATATATATTTTGGATATGTGATAGCATTTCGTTTTGGAGCCTTTCTTGTTACTCTTGATGAAGGTCATATCCTCCATGTTGAATTTCAGGATGTATTCAGAGTTCTCTTTGCTCTGGTATTTGGAGCTCTTGCTGTTGGACAAGCTAGTGCCTTTGCTCCTAATTATACTAAAGCTAAGCTATCAACGTATCGTATATTCTCACTACTAGACAGGACACCAATCATTGATAATTATTCCACTGATGGAAAAGAATTGGTGAGATTATAATATACATACACATACATACATACATACATACATACATACATATATATATACATACATACATACATACAATGTATATACATACATATGTACATACATACATATAATGTATATACATACATACATACATACATGTAATTATATACATAAATACATACGTACTTATATAGGATGATGTAACAGGAATGATATCATTGGATACAGTATCATTTAATTACCCAACTCGTCCAGATGTTAAAGTATTACAAGATTTATCAATATCAGTTAAACCAGGACAAACTATAGCACTAGTAGGTCCATCAGGCTGTGGTAAAAGTACTGTAGTCTCTCTTATTGAAAGATTCTATGATCCATTAAAAGGTGGAGTCCTCTTAGACGATGTTGATATACAAGAACTCAATATTCGTTGGTTAAGGACTCAATTAGGTATTGTATCTCAAGAACCTATTCTATTTGATACTAGTATATCCGACAATATAAGATATGGTGCTAATCATCGTGAGGTATCTGATGAAGAGATTATTGATTCTGCAAAGGCTGCTAATATTCATGATTTTATACAATCATTACCACAGGTATGTATATATTAGTATTTGTCCTTCTGTTCGTATCTATTTATGTGTTAATACCATCTATTTATGTATGGAAGTACGAAAATGTATGTATCCATCCATCCATCCTTCATTTATCCATTCATCCAACCATTCATCCAACCATTTGTCCATTCATTTATCCATCCATTCTTCCATCCGTCCTTCTATTCATTTATCTATCCATCCATTCATCCATCCGTCCATCTGTTCATTCATCTATCTATCCATTCATTCAGGGTTATAGTACTAATGCTGGTGATAAAGGCACTCAGTTAAGTGGAGGACAGAAACAAAGAATTGCCATAGCTCGTGCTCTCATCAGAAACCCTAAAATACTTCTTCTAGATGAAGCAACATCAGCCCTAGATAGTGAGAGTGAGATAATAGTCCAGGAAGCTCTAGATAAAGCTAGGGAGGGTCGTACTAGTATAGTAATAGCTCATAGGTTATCCACTGTGTACAGTGCTGACTGTATTGTGGTAATAGCTAATGGTAGTGTTGTTGAGAAGGGTACACACACTGAACTATTAGCTAAGGGAGGTGTATATTATCAGTTACATCAACATCAACACTTGATAGGAGATGAGGAGAAATAACAATTTAATTAGGAACTTTATAATTACATAATTATTATTAATATTTGAACTTTTGAACACTTCAACTATTTTACTTGCTGATATTAAATGATTTTGTCACTTCATTAATTTTTTGTATAATTGTTTGAGAAATAATTAATTTTTGGCATTAATTACTACTCTTCGTAATTGTTGATCTGATCCTAATATCACTACTAATGATGTTATTGAGCTACTACTAAAAGCTAATGTTGATCCAAACATTTAAACGCACAATGCAAGTAACAACTGTTTATAATAACCACATGGATCAATGAAACCGTGGTCCACAGACACTATGGATTAATGGAACTGTGGTCACTACACTCTATGACTATATTTTAATTGAACTGCGGTCCAAAGACACTATTGTTCAATAGAACCATGGTTCCTAGACTGTACAAGTCTATATATGCTTTAATGGAACCTTACTCCGTCTAGATCTAGATCTAGTTTGATGATCTGGAAATAGTATTAATTATACATTATAGAAACCTAATACCTATATGCTGGTATAATACCATAATTATATACTCTAATAAAGGGGTCTAACTTATGCAAAGTATATTGTGGAATTATATTAAGTATGGATGTGCGACACAAGGATTGCGGAATATGGGTGGGGCTATAGCCTCCCCAAAATATCATTACAGGGGCTTAGATAATTATACAATTGTACAACAAATGGCTACATGAATATTAATGAGTAAGCAAAAGTGTTCACATCCTTTGCTCACGAATGTTTTAGCCACTGCAATGTCAATTATCTTCCACCGCAAATTTGTAATAATAGTATTTTTATTTAAGAAATTACAATATAATAATCATTGTTCTATTAATTAATTAATAATAAAATAACCTATCATGTAAAAGTAAACATTATTATTATAAGTTATTTTCTTAACTTCTTTTCTTCTCTTTCTAATGTTTCGACTACTTCATGTTTCTTATATATATGTGCCAGGTCTTTAGGCGAGCGCCCCCACTGTGTTATAATATAATAAAATATATATAAAATTATAATAATTATGTCTTATGTAAGTAATTACTAACATAATTATTATCATAGTCATTATAATAATTATTATTATCATAATATATCTTAAGATAACTATATATAGTTTGTGGATACTAATCATATCATATTTTTATTGAACTCAACAAATCACTATTATTAATACACATAATATCATGATTACTATGAACATGAGAGTATTATAATTAATATCACCAAATTGAATATATCTAATATTTGATTCCACAAACAATAGTTATCTTAAGATACTAATACTATTATAATGAATTATCAAATATCAGTTATACAATGGAACCTATATTACCATTAGGACACACATCAATGATTATTATCATATTTATTATAAGCTTTTACAAGAAGTAGAAAAAGAAATTATTAATCAAATATATGATCTCATTTTGAGACATCTGAATGATGTTGTATTATAATCATATCATAATAATCATTTGTAATATAATTTAAGATTATTAAGTAAACATGAACCAATCATAATATTTACTTACCCTATCCTTTACATGAATATCAGCACCATGTGATAATAACACTTTCACAATATCAACACGACCACTCATAGATGACAAATGTAAAGGTGTTAGTCCATTCTGTAGTAGCTATGTAATTAATTATATAATCAATACATAAATTATAATACATAATATTTATTTAATATTTACTTACACTATTCTTTACATGAATGTCAGCACCATGAGACAATAACACCTTCACAATATCAGCATGTCCGTTGAGAGATGACAAATGTAAAGGTGTTTGATGATACTGTAGTAATAACAATCATTAGATACTTGTAATATCTTGTGTTTATGATAATAATAATAATAGTTAATTAAGTAGTTATGACATCATAACAGGTTATTAGTTAATAATAATTATAACAAATATATATTACAGATATACATTAGCTATGTAATTAATTATATAATCAATACATAAATTATAATACATAATATTTATTTAATATTTACTTACACTATCCTTTACATGAATATCAGCACCATGTGATAATAACACTTTCACAATATCAACATGACCACTCATAGATGACAAATGTAAAGGTGTTTGTTGACGCTGTAGTAATAACAATCATTTGATACTTGTAATATCTTGTGTTTATGATAATAATAATAATAGTTAATTAAGTAGTTATTAATATTATGACATCACAACAGGTTATTAGTTAATAATAATTATAACAAATATATATTACAGATATACATTAGCTATATAATTAGTTTTACAATCAATAGATTAATTATAATACATTATATTTATTAAATATTTACTTACCACATCTTTTACATGAATATCAGCACCATGTGATAACAACACATTCACAGTATCAACATCACCACTCTGAGATGAAAAATGTAAAGGTGTTTGTCCACCCTGTAGTAATAACAATCATTAGGTACTTGTAATATCTTGTGTTTATGATAATAATAATAATAGTTAATTAAGTAGTTATTAATGTTATGACATCCTAACATGTTACTAGTTAGTAATAATTATAACATATATATATTACATATATACATGTACATTAGCTATGTCATTAATTGTAATAATCACTACATAAATTATAATACACAATATCAGGAGCTTATGAGCGGAGTGAAGTGGCACAAAAAAGCGTCAAACTATAATATGTTCTGCAAACCATCTGTTGTCAAATAACACCTTTGCAAACTTCCTTATATGGAAAACCTCTGTACACTGCGTATGTGATTTAAGTAGGAGTGATAAGTGTTGATAAAATATAAAATCATGTGCGTCTGACAAGATGACTCTGTATAATCCCCCACTTCTTTCCAGATAGAATCGATACTAGTATAGTCACAAAGGATAGGTGCTACCAAACTATGTAACAAAAGTGTCAAGTGCTGTCAGTGTGTTGATTCTACAGGGTGTACAAAAGGACTATTAATAGACAACAACAAAAGCAATATCTCTAATGAAATAAGCACATGATGATTACTTTGTTTCTTAGAGCAGAATTTTAAACCGCCTTGTATTCAAGCTTTCTTCTCGAGTTTCTTTTTGCCTTGTAGAACTTGCGTTTTAGGCTTCCAATTAGTTTGAAGTATCCCATTTGAAATTTTTCAACCCAAAAATTTGTGCATTCGTTCTTTTAATCGCTATTTCATCTGTACTAAACAATGAATCTGCTTAGGACTGTAGCTTGACTGTTCTTCTGCACGAGTTCTTTTGGCAATGTTTTCTTGACTAGACTCTAATGATTGCCCAAAAAGGGTCAATGCAGTTTGATGCTCCTTTGCGCCGTTTTGTGGCGCTCATAAGCTTCGGATAATCTTTACTTAATATTTACTTACAACATCCTTTACATGAATATCAGCACCATGTGATAATAACACTTTCACAATATCAACATGACCACTCTTAGATGACACATGTAAAGGTGTTTGATGATACTGTAGTAATAACAATCATTAGATACTTGTAATATCTTGTGTTTATAATTATGATAATAATAATAATAGTTAATTAAGTAGTTATTAATGTTATGACATCATAACAGGTTATTGTGATTGTGCAAGTGAAAATCAGTCTTATTTAATTTCAAATTCTACCGAATGCTTAAGTTCAACCACTTGTTTTTCAGCCGTCTTGTGCTAGAATGTAACAAAATTTGATAACTAGACAAGACAAGAACTGATCTGATTAGTTTTCCTGAAAAATAATGAAATGAGAAACCACATTGGAAAACGATGAAAATGAAATAAGACTGATTTTCACCTGCAGTCAATTATATAGTCAATAATAATAATATCCTTAACAGATATACATTAGCTTTATAATTAAATATATATTCAATACATATTTATTTAATATTTACTTACCTCATCCTTCACATCAGTATCAGCACCATGTGATAATAATACATTCACAATCTCAACAAGACCACTCTTAGATGACAAATGTAAAGGGGTTGGTTGATACTGTAGTAATAACAATCATTAGATACTTGTAATATCTTGTGTTTATGATAATAATAATAATAGTTAATTAAGTAGTTATTAAAGTCATGACAAACAGATTAATAATTACATATAACAAATATATTATATTACAGATATATAATAGCCATGTAATTAATTACAATTAAAATCCTATATTTACACATAATACATGTGATACTACAAATATTCATTTCAATACAATATCAAGTAGTTTGTTAATCAGTATTGATGGTATCGAGTATGATACTGATATTTGATATTACACATATTACATGTGTTCATACATTAGATTCAAATTTAATACAAATTCCGTTTAAAATGTGGGAATGGTATGTACATTTATCTATTAAATGGTGTGACATATTGAAATAGAGGTGTTATAGACCTGTATCAGTATCACTATCAATACTTGGACATTACTCAATACCAGTAATTTCAGATGTGGTATTGAAGTATTGAGTATCTTGATATCATATCACTCATCACTAACATATATATCACAAGAGTTAGAATTAGCTCCTACATGTACTATACAATATATTACTGTGTGTGGATATGATAACTCACGAAACCACGTTTCTTATTAGGGTGAGCACCCTTGTTCAACAATACTTTTGTTTTGGTAACATCTTGATTCCACATTGCTTCAAACAGATCACCATCCTATAGTAATATATGAATATAGATATATAATTATTATCACATAACATAATACATACTAGTTTATACTGTTCCTCTTTTGTGAGTATTTGTGATGATTGTAATTCTAAATAATTATAAAAGATGAATATAAGAAATGATATACTATAGCATGTTACATGTTATTATACTGGAGAACAAACGGCACCACATGTAAACTATGAATATCATTATTTCTATTCGAAGGCTATTGAAAGTGATATTGTGTCATGCTTTTCAACTACATACGACATTCCTGGAAGATTTGTAGACAACAGAATATATCGTTCATGTGAAATTATTCATCAAAATCATGTAACATTTTTATTCATTACCTTAGTTCTTAACATGTATATATAGATAGATGAATAACAAGTAGTAATAACAATATTCATAGTTTACATGTGATCTAATTGTATACAAACGCCTGTGACCACTTCTGGTGGTATAATAAAAGTGAATCCATGGGAAGTATGTGGTTCAACCATTTCTAAGTTTTCTACTGTTCTAGTTCTATGACCTTTAGGATGCATTAGCTCCATGACTACATGGTTAGCGTGCACAAATACAATAAATCCATTATCGCACGGATACCGGAAAATATCAGTTGTTGTATACGCGTATTGTCACTCGTCCTTCAGACTCATGACGATACTTCGTATCCAACTCATATTATTTACCGGTGTCTGTGCGATAATATAAATATATACTACACTTTGACACTTGCAGAAACAATACAACTAGTATTTAGGTACATCAATCATCATGTACATTCTGTGCACATGGAAACAACACAAAATATCATTACAACATCATACCTTCATGAAACCATGAAAGATGTCTGGTCTTATCAGCTGAGCATTTGACATTGCTTACATCACAGCAGAGCATTTCCTCATGTTCACTAATTAGATGGCAAAGATGGAATGAGGAATCTGTACATCCTTCGATTTTACATCGAAACCCTTCCTGTGTAGAAGCCAGAGAATCAGTCCAGCCAAACTTGTGGACAATTGATTCTATACCTTGATGAATCATACGACAAATATTGAAGCAGTTACGAGATGGACCGAAGTAGCGTATAGTTAATGATTTGACCTGATCTAGTAAATGTAGAGCACCACCGAAATGTTGACACCTCAGGACAACTTTATTACGATAAACATCATTAACCAACTGAAATTGAGTTGGAGAAACATGCCCCATGAGAAACACTACAAGTGATGTGAAGAGACCATTAGGAATCAATTCACCATCCCATGTTAGATATAGAGGCTCAATAGCATCACTACTATCTTCAAATGGATCATCGACTATATCCAGGACACATGGAATGAAATATCTTGTGTCGTTTGGGATCTGTAATCTGAGATATACATATAGATATCTTCTTTCATTTGGGATCTGTGATATGATTAGTAAGCCTTCCATTAGCTTTAGGAAATCATCACAAGAGAAAACATCCTCTTCGAATTCCATGGTGTCTAGTAACTCTCGTTTGAACATTCCTTTTGTTTTAAGGCTCTTAATTGTGGCATTGTCATAGCGATCATCTCCATATGAAACAGCAATTATCTGAGACAGCATATCAAATAACACTTGTGGGTCAAGAAACACCACGTGAGATAGAATACCAGGGAAATGGAGATAAATGGACAGATTATGGAAGTACCATAAAGCAGCCAGTACCTCCTTACGTTGCATACCAACTGACTTTCCAATCTCAACACATTCATCAAGGCTTATCATTCTTCGACCTTTTGTTTTGGATTTTAGCTCTACCTGGAAGAAGAACCATCGTGCAGGAACTTCAGCTCTTATGTAAGATCGACCTGTAAAACGTCGGATTCTTTCAGCAATCTCTTCTTCATTTCTACCTCTACCCATATTGTTAACTGGGAAGATTATATCTTTACCTTTGGTGTAATCATGTCTGACATCTTCATAATTCTTAAGCTCACTATGAAGACGCTCATTCTTCTCATCAAGGCTCTCTTTAAGTTCATTACTTTCTTGAAGCCTTTCATATTCATCATAGCAAGTACCAATCACTATAAAGTGTGGCCTTCCATGCTTTTGTACTCCTTTAAAGATTGGAGGACGAAGCTGAGACTTGCAACGAAAAAAGCTCTTTGTAAGCTGCATAGTGCTCATCTGTCTTTTCTCACCTTCACCAACTTTTCTCCCATGCACTGAATAGAAGAAATTTGCAGCATCATCAAGCTTTTCATCAAGCCTAAAAAGAACCATATTGAGAGAATGATAACGAAGTAGTGCTGGAGCAATATCTAGGAAAGCAGCCTGACCTCCTAAGTCAACACCATACATCATATGAGTGTTATACAATTCGTCAGATTTCTTTACTTCAGTAATCAATTGAAGAAGTTCTTTATTTAAAGTAGTAGAATCAGTAGATAGAGATTCTGAGGGCTTCTTCTTTGGCATTGCTTGCGATGTTAGTAATGGCTGCTCTTTGGACTCTTGTACTCCAGAAATCAATTGTAACTGTTTCTTATCTGGAGAATAGTCAGTAGGCACAGACTCATCAGGTTTCTTTTCGGGTGTCCTTTGTGATAGGACTAATAGCTTCTCTTTGGACTCTTGTACTCCAGACATCGATTGTAGCTGTTCTTCATCTGAAGAGTGGTCAGTAGGCTGAGGCTTATTCTTTGGCATTACATGTGATGTAAGTAATGGCTGCTCTCTGGACTCTTGTACTCCAGACATTAATTGTAACTGTTCCTTATCTGGAGAATAGTCAGTAGGGAGAGACTCATCAGGTTTCTTTTTTGGTTTCATTTGTAATGGGACTAATGGCTTCTCTTTGGACTCTTGTACTATGGACATTGGTTGTAGCTGTTCCTTATCTGGAGAATAGTCAGTAGGCACAGACTCATCAGGTTTCTTTTTTGGTGTCATTTGTAATGGGACTAATGGCTTCTCTTTGGACTCTTGTACTCTGGACATCAATTGTAGCTGATCGTTATCTCGAGATTGGTCAGTAGGTAGAGAGTTGAGAGGCATCTTCTTTGGAGTCCATAGTGATGAGAATAATGACTTCCATTTAGACCGTTTCACTTTAGATATTGATTGCAGCTGTTCTTTATCTTGAGAATGGTCAGTAGGCAGAGAATCGTGAGGCTTCTTCTTTGGTGTCACTTGTGAGGTGAGTGGTGTCTGTTCTACAGATTTTATTTCTTCTTGTGAGGTATTCTTCACTTGATTTTCATTCAATTCTTGTAATTCTTGAGGTTCAGTTTCATCACTTTGAGTTCGAACACTGTACTTTATGGCCTGAAGGAATTTGATTTTCATGGTCTCGGGATCTGCTGATGTCCAAAAGCAGCTTTCATTAGACATGATAACATCATCACGTTCCTCTTTACTAACCAAACGTACCTCGGGAGCTTTAGCAACAGGAGTGCTGTGATGTTCAGTGACTGGTTCCTTTCTCAATAGCAGATTTAATAAGGACGTCTTGCCAACTCCTGATGCGCCAAAGAGTGCAAAGCTTGTCCACTTCACACTGACGAATCCTTTCTTTTGGGCATTCTCCAGTATTAGTAAAAGTTCTGTATAATAAAATATAATTATAAAATGATAACTTGTTTGTTGAATAGAATATTAAATTCAATTTTGAGATTACATTTATTGTAAACCCAGAAATGTTAGCTGGACATTAACTATGTTAGCAATTGTGAGATTACATTAAATTAAATAGCTGTTAATTATTATAGCTGTTAGTTCACATATAATGATTTGGTAATATGAGTGTTTATGTGAAACATCATGATAGTTTTGTGGTTAAAGTGTTTGACTCTCATTGTGATGGTCCAGGATCAAATCCTGGCATGACAATGTTGTTCATATGTCTTAATATCAAAAATGTCATTAATGGATGCTAAAGTGTGAATGTTAGCTAAAACACTAAAATTTAAAGATCATTGACTTCTCCAGGTTGACAGTATACAGGGGTGGATCCAGAAGCAGTGAAAAGGTGGTACAAAGAACTAGGTGTGCAGAAATATTTGCTCATTATTTATTCATAATAGGTGTGGCTATCCAATACACATGCACATAATAATATTTTCCATATTAAGCATTTCTTTATATGTAATTAATGAGTTCATAATTATTAAGGTACACAGAGTAGAAGTCAATATAACGGCAAATATTTCAAAGGTGTGCCCTCAGGTAGCTATGAATCTCATTAATGAGTAAAAAAGGGGATACAAAAGCACCCTGAAACCCCCTGGATCTGCCCCTGGTATAAAAGAAAATGAATATAACTTCATTTCCTGTTGAAGTATTAAAACATTTATTATTACTTTTTATCTATTTCATATATATATAATTATTATCACCTTGTGGAGTAGGTTCGCTTTCTATTGCTCCCTTTATGTGTGGTGCAATCTAAGAAACAAAAATGTAATTATAATTATATGTCCACTAACATCAAAATACAAACATACCGTATTCTGTATGTTAGGATATACAAAGTGACTTCTGTAGTCTCTGAGTTCTAATATTCTGCATATTTTTAAATTTGCGAGGGAAGTTAGCTGTTCCCTTGTCAACTCAAACCTGTTGAGGTAATCTTCAGCACAGTAACAGAATACTAAGAGGAGAGAACCTCGAGAAACAGCAAGTAGATGGACTGATAAATCGTTACAGCCTAACACGTAACAGAGGGAATCACGCAGACATGAAATATCGGAGAGCATCATGTCATAGTATGTTTCATCCACTTGTAAAATAAAAATATTATCACTCTCGCGATTGAACAAGATTCCCGGACAGTCCTTCAATCTACGTTCACGACAATATTTGTAGAAGATATAGAAGTACTCCAACCATTTTTTATGTAGCTCCGGATATAAAGCATTCAAAAATACTTTTGAGATAAGAGCTATTGGCTTAAAATTAAACCAAGACACGCGTATACTTTGGAGGTAATTATTTAACTGATGAAAGCTTGCTATCTCTTGTGGTACATGAAGCCCTAGCCGATTTTGTAATAATCTGACTATTTCGTCGATAGGTAGTGGTATCCATCTCTTCCGGTCATACAAAGAGCCATTTACTTCAAGGTGAAGATTTTCCATTGTTAAGAAACAACAGAGAGTAAATGCTTTCATCACTTCTTCAGTTTCTGCTTGTAACGTAACATTACAGTTCGATAGAGTAGATAATATCGGCGAATGGCGTGGTAGTAAAATGAACTTAGGGAAGTATTCTATTCCTCCTTCCAAACAAAGCCTTCCCTGCATCCAGTCAATAACAGTGCACTTTCTACATCTACACATTTGAGGTAAGAACAACTGTTTCTCTTCTTCTTCAGGGTTAATACCTATAGAACAGAAATGAAGAAAGCAAATGTAACACTTCAGATCCATTCATTGCTGCATGCACAAGAGGAAATGTGAAGTGCCATACACTAAAATTTTTAGTGAGGAGCAAAACAGCTAATATACTCAACAAAAAACAGAAACTACCTTGTATATACATACAACTTATACAAGTGATATTGTGTTCCTTTACTTGCAAAACAATATCACAAGAAAGAAAATGTACATAGTGTGAACTACTACATAACTTTCGCAATATTCTGATAAGAGATAATAAGACTAATTTCAGGCTTTCTGAAGTACTAGCGTTAATAGATTGTCAGAACAATTCCCATATGCATACACTGTGTGGTCAGTGGTATAATTAATATTTGCAAAAATTACAATAACATGAACATGCATTAATATTAATAATGAATGCCTTATAATGCCCACACAATAAGCACTGATCATGATTTGGGTGGATACAATTCTAGTGATATATAGTAGTGGCGATACTATCAAATGATTTTGAGTATACTCGATACGTAAGTAGTATCGATTACTACTCAATACTATGCAATACTTATGAGTACGTTAATAAGTATTATGCGCATGCGCAATGCTTACCCACATAAGAACTCATGGTGTAAATTGACAATAGTTACAGCTTTGTGACTGAGATTGAAGTAGTCAGCTACAATCGAACAGTCCTAAAAACTAAAAGGCTCTTTTCAAAGGCTGGCCAACTGTTGTTGGAGCGAAGACGAGGGCTGAAATCAAAAAATGTTGACAAAATAGTTTCTTAATAAATGTTTTTTTAAATGTATAGAAAAAAATTAATAACGTATACCTCGAATATGTAGCTGAAGTAATCAGTACTCGCACTTGTATCAAATTTTGGGTATCGCCTACCACTTGTGATATATCTGAAACTGATGAATTATCACACTCTTATTATTGAGGTTATAATCAGATATTTCTTCAAACTGCACAATTATACCATGATGTGTATAAATGCAATGTTTCTTTTGTATAGCATAACATCAACATTATTTTTGAGGTTCTGATAATTAATACAAAAAAACGATTTTATTAATTTCAATAATCTTGAGGCCAGACGTTCGCATGGGAGGTCTGGAAAAACTCTTTCACAAATCTGGGTTCTGCATTAATTTCTTCTAGACCAATGAGATCATTTCTATTATGTGATCACGTTAACCACACCTACTAAAGAACTGAAACACCACAATAATTATAAAGTTATTACACATACTGCATGAAAAATCATGTGACTTCCTGTAACATATTCCCAGTTTTGTGTGTGAGTTTTTCCAGAAGTTCTGTCCATCCCTCACAAACATCTGGCCTCAAAACTATAATTTCAGTTACCTGTACAGTAACTGCATTGACATGGATGATCTTTCGATATCCTCTGAGCAGCTGTTCTGTCTACACTAGCAATAGCAAGACATAGACCTCTCCAAGTGGGGTAAGGCTGTTTATCACTATCACGCTTCAACCACACAGAAGTCATCTCAAGCATACATCTTCCACAATCCTTCTTATCCTCGGCAATAGCATCTAGAGAGCCTGTATGGATTCCAAGTGATAACCCAATTTCTTTCCACTTTGATTTGAACTCTTTACATGTTTGATATACCTCATTGTGAGCATCTATACCTGTTATAATAGAAGCATTAATAAAGCAAAAGATGGTTAATCACAAAATTCTCTTACGTAGAATCTGACTGCAAGCCATTGCTCATACAACAGTGAAGAAAGCACACACAGAAACGCAGCAGTGAGTAGCCACACCCTCATCTGGGCCGGGCCTAAAGACATAAACAAAACAGAAAAATGTATGCACACAAGATAGCTAATGTATAGTGCCCCTAAAAAAGAGAAAAAATAAAGGACAAAAAAAAAAAGTCTAAGTATATTTGTGAGCAGATCCTCGGACAAACGAGCTTCAATTGAGTTTAAAAGAGTTAGATGAGGTGCTATTGACTATATGGGATGGAAGTGAGTTCCAATGAGGTATGACATCAACAAAAATTGAGAATTGGTAAGAGGTCGAGATATAATTTGGTTGTGAGGGTATCTTGGTGAAGGTGAGGGATGAGGAGTAAAAACATTATGAGGAATAATTGAAAAGTTGTTTTAATATATCAGTATGGTCCTGAAAACCTTAAATCTTGTTCCTTCACAATTGAGTTTTTCATTGAGTGTATTCTTCAGTTTAATATCTTGTCACAAATTCCAGTAAATATAACACAGAAGATTATCTCGAAATACTATCTCTGATCTCAGCAGTTAGCCACTCAATACTCCGGAAGAACCATTGTTAATAATTATTAAGGTAATACTATACATTTAAACTTGTGTAATGCTCTATAGATGTGATAGCACTCTCCTTAGTCTACTTGGAAACAAACTGAAAGTAAGTCTATATAACATCGGAAATTGATTAGTTATAATCTCCATTTTTACTGATCATCGACTGGTTTTAAATACACATCCACATGTATTTAATTATCATTATTTCAAATGATGACAAAACGTTATCTTTTCATAAATGATTTTATTTTTGTACAGAAGATAATGATGGAAATACTAATTGTTTACTAACTACTAGTTTCTGATGTTGATGAGAGATATATCCCTTTATATAACCCTGGAGAGAAGAGAGAAAGGAGAGATGGAGGGAGGGAGAGGGAGGGAGGAAGGGAGAGAGAGGGAGGGAAGGAGAGAGGGAGGAAGGAGGGAGGGAGGAAAATGACAGACGAGGGAGAAGGTGTAATTATGAGTCATAATGACTAGTGATGTCATACTTTATCGATGAGGTTAGCTGTTATACATTCAACTTCATCAGAATCAATATCTTCTTCCTAATACAGAGAAACAGAAAACATACATAAATTAATAAATATTCTTAACTTCTACCAATCCTTGTTCTCAAGGCTAGGTATCCCAGTGGTTCTAATCCTTGCTCTCAAGGCTAGGTATCCCAGTGGTTCTAATCCTAGCTCTCAAGGCTAGGTATCCCAGTGGTTCTAATCCTTGCTCTCAAGGCTAGGTATCCCAGTGGTTCTAATCCTAGCTCTCAAGGCTAGGTATCCCAGTGGTTCTAATCCTAGCTCTCAAGGCTAGGTACATGTATCCCAGTGGTTCTAATCCTAGTTCTCAAGGCTAGGTATCCCTGTGGTTCTAATCCTAGTTTGCAAGGCTAGGTACCCCAGTGGTTCTAATCCTAGTTCTCAAGGCTAGGTACCCCAGTGGTTCTAATCCTAGTTGTCAAGGCTAGGTATCCCAGTGGTTCTAATCCTAGTTCTCAAGGCTAGGTACCCCAGTGGTTCTAATCCTAGTTGTCAAGGCTAGGTATCCCAGTGGTTCTAATCCTAGTTCTCAAGGCTAGGTATCCCAGTGGTTCTAATCCTAGTTCTCAAGGCTAGGTATCCCAGTAGTTCTAATCCTAGTTCGCAAGGCTAGGTATCCCAGTAGTTCTAATCCTAGTTCGCAAGGCTAGGTATCCCAGTGGTTCTAATCCTAGTTCGCAAGGCTAGGTATCCCAGTAGTTCTAATCCTAGTTCTCAAGGCTAGGTATCCCAGTAGTTCTAATCCTAGTTCGCAAGGCTAGGTATCCCAGTAGTTCTAATCCTAGTTCTCAAGGCTAGGTATCCCAGTAGTTCTAATCCTAGTTCTCAAGGCTAGGTATCCCAGTGGTTCTAATCCTAGTTGTCAAGGCTAGGTATCCCAGTGGTTCTAATCCTAGTTCGCAAGGCTAGGTATCCCAGTAGTTCTAATCCTAGTTCGCAAGGCTAGGTATCCCAGTAGTTCTAATCCTAGTTCTCAAGGCTAGGTATCCCAGTAGTTCTAATCCTAGTTCTCAAGGCTAGGTATCCCAGTAGTTCTAATCCTAGTTCGCAAGGCTAGGTATCCCAGTAGTTCTAATCCTAGTTCTCAAGGCTAGGTATCCCAGTAGTTCTAATCCTAGTTCTCAAGGCTAGGTATCCCAGTGGTTCTAATCCTAGTTGTCAAGGCTAGGTATCCCAGTGGTTCTAATCCTAGTTGTCAAGGCTAGGTATCCCAGTGGTTCTAATCCTAGTTGTCAAGGCTAGGTATCCCAGTGGTTCTAATCCTAGTTCGCAAGGCTAGGTATCCCAGTAGTTCTAATCCTAGTTCGCAAGGCTAGGTATCCCAGTAGTTCTAATCCTAGTTCTCAAGGCTAGGTATCCCAGTGGTTCTAATCCTAGTTCGCAAGGCTAGGTATCCCAGTAGTTCTAATCCTAGTTCTCAAGGCTAGGTATCCCAGTAGTTCTAATCCTAGTTCGCAAGGCTAGGTATCCCAGTAGTTCTAATCCTAGTTCTCAAGGCTAGGTATCCCAGTAGTTCTAATCCTAGTTCGCAAGGCTAGGTATCCCAGTAGTTCTAATCCTAGTTCTCAAGGCTAGGTATCCCAGTAGTTCTAATCCTAGTTGTCAAGGCTAGGTATCCCAGTGGTTCTAATCCTAGTTGTCAAGGCTAGGTATCCCAGTGGTTCTAATCCTAGTTGTCAAGGCTAGGTATCCCTGTGGTTCTAATCCTAGTTGTCAAGGCTAGGTATCCCAGTGGTTCTACATGTAATAGTGGATTGAATGGCTGTTGCTTAATTACAGCTTGCATACAGTAAGATAGACATGTGTATTTCACTCACCTGATTAAACAGTAGAGCATCTTCAAATGCTTTTAAATCAAGTTGATGTGTTCTACACAGCAACCAACTGAAATAAAATATTATTAAGATGAAAATATCATATATGTACATGTAACAATCATTTTAACGTATATTCTACAATATCCATTCGGAGGATAATTAACAGTAATATTACACAACTATATACATGTATGGCCCTGCCAAATAATGACGACTAAACATTTACATTCAATCACTTGTCATTCCACCATTTTATAAAGGAAGTCTTGGTATCCAATACGTTTAGGTTAATATCACTAGCTCTTCCTGGATACCAAATTTCATTGACTTCCTGTACAAAATGGCAAGTGATTGAGGTATAGTAATAAATGAAGTTATGTAATTATAACATACACTCTTTTAAAAAGATTTCTCATAGCAACTGTCTTGAGTTTCTCTAGTATTAAATAAATACCAGCTTTTATAAAGAATGCCTGGATAGATAGATAAGATAGATAGATACATGTACATAGATAATACATAGATAGATACATGTACATAGATAATACCGTAATTCGGGAAAATTTCGTACTATAAAAATTTTCGTATAACAGTATGTGTACGAAATTTAAAAATTCGCAAAAATTAACGGGTATATGGAAACGGTATTCGTAAATAATAACGTACGCACGTACGAAAATTTATACAGACGAAAAATAAAAATTTGAAATATTTTAGAGACGAAATATTCCCGATTTACGGTACATAGATAGATACATGTAGCTGTTAAATAGATATAACATACTTGATGTCTTTCCATTGATTGAGAAAACATCATTAGATTACCAGTACTATTATGATGTAATATGACAAGTAATGACAAGTTATGACAATTTTATAATCTGACATAACAGAACATCATGACACATCTCGTGACATCATCACGACACTTAATGACACATGATACATTATTATATAACATGTATACTACAATACAATACAATATGATACTTCGTGCACATTATGACATCACATGACACATCACGACATACCATACAGAACTAGCTACATCACTAAAAGCAGTTAATTTATACTTCATTAAAAGTTCTTGCTTTGGCATTTGTCCCTAAATATGAGAAGAGATGAATATAATATAATTAAATATAATATATTTACTAGTAACATCTTCACTGGTATGAGATATGTTAGAATCAACCTGAAATGAGTATCATAATAATATTATAATGAAACATGTATAATATATGTATATATATATATATATATATACATGTACATGTATATATATATACACACACACATAGATATAATATTATAGATACATACATATTATACATTAATACATACATACACACATGCACACATACATACATACATATATAGACATATACATATATACATACACACCACACATACTGTGTACATACATACATACATGTACATGCATACATGTAAGTAACGTACATACATCATACATACATACTATTGTGAATTACTATTATTATTGTAGTCATGTTTCATTATCTTAATGACATGTAAATAGAAACCTTAGTTTTACATTATATAATTAGAAATATCAAATCTTACACCACACACATACATACATACATACATACATACATGTACCGATGTACGTACACACACACATACATGCATACATACATACATACATACATGTACATACATACATACATACATACATACATACATACACATACATACATACATACATACATACATACATACATACATACATACATACATATGTACATGCATACGTATACATACATACATACATACATACATATATATATACATACATACATACATACATACATGTACATACATACATACAATAATAAAAATTATAAACGATTGTCATGACAAAATAGACAAATAACAGTTGCATATAAACGATGATACCACACTTAAAAGTAATTATGGCAAATTAAAAAATTTAAATTTATTTAAAAAAAAATTTTTTTTTTTAAATTAAAAAAAAATAAAAATTTAAAAAAAAAAACTTTAATTAAAAAGGTGAGGTCATTTCAGTAGAACCACGTGTAAGAAGCAAGTCACTTCTAATAGGTCCACGTGTAAGAAGACAGTCACTCCAGGGAAATAAAGTACATAATAAAGGTAATATATAAATAAAATAAATAAATACAATATATATATTTCAAAAATAACACAGAAAATCTATAAATACCGCATAAGTGAGATGAACAGAGAGATTTCTTTAATCCCCCATCTCTGGTTCCCAAGGCCAGACTGTTCATACATACATACATACATACATACATGTACATACATACATACATACATGTACATGTACATACATGTACATACAAACAGTACATACACACACACACACACACCTTTTATTCTTATATGAACTAATATGACAATGTTCAAATGAAAATGTTAAACAATCAGCAGCTATAGAATATGATATTCACATCATCACATATCACACTTATCACACTCATCACACTTATCACGCTCATCACAAATATCACACATCACAAATGTTCACAAATTGAATAAGTTTGTTTAACTACATTAATATCATAATATTAACACATAATAAACAGGTTATACAAACCTGTTTGATATTCACCATCAAACATTGCTTTACGTCCCACAAAATATCTTAGATAGATACAATGACACATAAATAGATTAATAGTGTAGTGACAAACTGACATACCGGTAAGTGACTAGATGACTAATACTAAAATCATCTTTAATATCAGAACTATCTATAGCTCTAATTAATGGCTTACACAATGGTAGCTTGTTCAACTGAGATAGATAGATAGATAGATAGATAAATAGATAGATAGATAGATAGATAGATAGATAGATAGTTAGATAGATAGATACATGTAGATAGATAGATAGATAGATAGATAGAAGAATAGATATATAAATATATAGATAGATAGATAGATAGATAGGTATAAGATAGATAGATAGATACATTGAAGATAGACAGATACGATGTAGATAGACAGATAGATATATACATGTAATTACATATATATATACACACACATATATACATGTACATGTACATGAACATAATATATACATACATGTATATGTACATGTAGATGGATAGATAGATAGATAGATACATGTAGATAGAGAGATAAATAGGTAGACACATACACACACATATATATACATGTAGATGGATATACACATGTACATGTATATATGAATGAAATTATGCAGGAGTAGATAGACATACAAAATTATATTCATACCTTAAAATATATTTTAAAGAGTTGATTAACTATCGCTAAAGTACCCCATCTCTTGGAATTATCAAGTGAAGTACGACTATCAATATAAATATATGTTACCATAGTTACTTGTCTGTCTGTCTATCAGCATGTCTGTTAGTCTCTCTGTCTATCTATTATGTAATGATATATTCTCACTTATCACTAACGCAGACACGGAAACAGCTCATAATTGTATCAGCAGCTCTTTCAAGTGTTTCCGAATCTTTCTTCTTTCTAACAGTGACATGAAGAGATTCCACCTACAAACAAACAAATAAATAACAAACATATAGATGAACATACATATAGATAGATGAATATACATATAGACAGACAGATGAACCGACAGACAGACAGACAGATACAGACAGGTAGACACAAACATACACACATACATATACATGTACACATATGAAACACATTATTATGATGATTATAATATACTAACTTGTAATGCTAATAATCTCAAGTCTAGAACTACTGTGAATAAAACAGGTAGACCCCTGTAATATGAATGTACATACGTACATACATACATACATACATACATACATATATACATACATACATACATACATACATAGACACACACATACATACACACATACATACATACACACACATATACATAAATACATACACATACACACATACATGTACATACACACATACATATACATACACACATACATACATGTACACGTACCAGTTCTCTTCTTTTTGTGTTTGAAATCCTTTTAAAAATGATCTAATTATAATGACACATTTTTGATGAAATAATTAATGAAACTAATTAACTCACTGAACTACTATCATCTGACATGCACATGCCTCCTCTATGTTGCCATTGGCAACAGCTCCTGCACACCTAGAATAAGATATGGTACTATTAATGTACATGTACATCCTAATAAGGTATGTACAGGTACATCCTATTATGGTATTAATGTACATGTACATCCTAATAAGGTATGTACATCCTATTATGGTATTAATGTAAATGTACATCTTAATAAGGTATGTAGATGTACATCCTATTATGGTATTAAAGTACATGTACATCCTAATATGATATGTACATCTTAAGAAGGTATGTACATGTACATCCTAATATGGTAATAATGTACATGTATATCCTATTATGGTATTAATGTATATGTACATCCTAATAAGGTACATGTACTGTATGCACATGTACATCATAATATGATATGTACATGTATATCCTAATATGGTATATACATGTACATGTATATCTAATGTACCTGATGTGTGCAGCTGACATTTCATCAAATGGTGACTCCAGTAAATTTTGACAAAGACTTTCAGCATTATCATGCTGTAATGTATGTATGTGTGTGTACATGTACATAGGTATAATGATATATGTGTGGTGTGTGTATACATGTACATTTTCAGTAACATTAAACTGCTTATTCAACTTCTATTCGTCCATTCATCTATGAAACGATGCATCCATTAATTCATTCATCCATTCATCCATCCATACCCTACACACCCATTCATCGATCCATCCATCCATCCATTTAAAATCCAAAGTTAAATCCAATCACTGTTTGATACCTGTAATCTTGGATTCTGTACATGAGAATCTTTCATAGACATTAACTCCTATGATAAAGAAATGTCACAGATGTATGTATCAGATAAAGATTATTATATAATTATTCTTACAGATAACTCATATCCGTTTTTTATTTGTAGAGCTCTTTCC
The DNA here is from genome assembly GCA_947044365.1 of Petrosia ficiformis. Lineage (NCBI taxonomy): Eukaryota > Metazoa > Porifera > Demospongiae > Haplosclerida > Petrosiidae > Petrosia > Petrosia ficiformis. The sequence continues at coordinate 11,006,005 of OX345638.1, forward strand.
ACCTGTTAAACATGTGACAATAAGATACACATCACGTGAAATAAAGGATCATATCACCTGATTCAGATACTGGTACAAGTCTTGAGAATAAGACATGATATAATGCACATGTGAGTTTTCTAATTAATGCCCCTTTATCTCACCCCGCCTATTTTCTAATTAATGCCCGCTGTCACGCCCCTTCATCTGACCCCGCCTATTGTGGTAACACCCATATTTGAAGAGACTGAACTTCAGAGTCCTGTTCTTTTCTTTGTGTGTGAAGAACTACAAAATATGGATTCTCAGGTATGTGTGTGTGTGGGTTCGTGCATACTTCTTATTTATGTGTATATATATATATCTTGGCTTTTGTATATTCATGTATGTGTATGTACAACTATATATATATGTACATAACTATGTATGTATATATATGTTGTGATAGGGTGAATGGTCAGATTTCCAGACAGGTAATTCATATCAAGGATCTCCACAGATAATGTATGGAGGAGGTGTTATTAATACATCTCATATACCAACTAGTGGAATGTATCAACATGGTATGATATATCTGTGTGTTAGTACATCATAGTGTATCTATTTATCTGTTCACCCATTCATGTATCCCTCCACCCATCTACCTATCTATCCATCCATCTAACTATGTGTATTCATCATCTACTGTATCTATCCCTCCGCCCATCTATCTATTTATCCATCCATCTAACTATGCGATTCGTCATTTATCTGTCCCTCCACCCATCTATCCAACTTTCTATCTATCCATCTATCTGTCTATTCATCCCTCTATTTATCTCTTCATGTATATATCTATTCAATCCTCCTTACATTTCTGAAGGTTACACTCAACAACAACCAGGTGTCTTTCCTGGACAGAATCCCATACAATCGCACCAAATGGGATTTACTGGACAGAACTCTACACCACACCAAATGGGATTTACTGGACAGAACCCTATACCACACCAAATGGGATTTACTGGACAGAACCCCATACCACACCAAATGGGATTTCCTGGACAGAATCCCATGCAGTATCAAACAGGATTTCCTGGACAGAACCCTATACCTGGACAGAATCCCATACAGTATGGAATGGTACATCCTCAAAACCCACAATGGACACACCCCCAAAATAGACCAAACACATCACACACTCCACAGAACTATCAAACTCAACCAATTAAAAAAATTGACGAAGTTCGTAAAGAAGTCCAGGAAGAACAGCGACGAAGAGAACTTCAGATTCAGAAAAGAAAAATGGAAGCTATGAATATAACTAAACCTACAACTGAATCTACATCACTTGAAACTTTAATTGGTTTTAAACCCGAATCAAAACCTTCACCGTCTTTTAAAGCTAAAATGAGTACTCAGAAAGATCCTACAAAACCTAAGGTTTCTCCTGTTCCAAATAGATCTCCTCAAATGACTCAAGATAATAAAGTGAAGAAAACTGCTTCAAGCATTCCTACTGTACCAAGTAAGATTATGTACCTGTCCATATATTAATCTATCTATTTATCTATTTGTCCATACTCTAGATATATCTATCCATATATTAATCTATCTATTTGTCCCATACTCTAGATATATCTATCCATATATTAATCTATCTATTTGTCCCATACTCTAGATGTATCTATCATATATTAATCTATCTATTTGTCCCATACTCTAGATGTATCTATCCATATATTAATCTATCTATTTGTCCCATACACTAGATGTATCTATCCATATATTAATCTATCTATTTGTCCCATATTCCAGATGTATCTATCCATATATTAATCTATCTATTTGTCCCATACTCTAGATGTATCTATCACTATCTATTTGTCCCATACTCTAGATGTATCTATCCATATATTAATCTATCTATTTGTCCCATACACTAGATGTATCTATCCATATATTATTTGTCCATACACTAGATGTATCTATTGATCAATTATTGACGGACTCGTTAATGAATATTGAACAAAAAGCTAAAAAACCAGTTAGGAGTTCCGATTTTAAATCCTCAAATACCTCTTCTACATCAATGTCAGAAAAGAAGACTTTCACTGAATCTAATAAGTCTCGTACGTGGGAGGGAGTGTCCAATGAGTTCTCTGGTCTTTTTGTACAAGACATCCCTCCAACTATAGAGTCACAATCTGAAACTTTTACTGGTTACCATGACAACAGCTTCGGCGAATTTCAGTCTGTATCTCTCTCTCAAAAACCCATCTCTGAACACTCATCGGGAACTTTTTACTCTCCGGTATTAACTCACATGGCCACACCTTCAACCCAGTCCCCTCAAGTAGTTCACAGTCAATTCCACACACCTTTAACTTTAACGTCACAGACTCCAAGCTCCGCCCTATCTGAGAGTGACTTGCCATCATGGCTAGTATCAGCAGTTACATATAATGCTTCACAATTACCTCCTGTCTATTATTTAGTATATCAGGTAACAGTATGGACATGTTTATATGTATGTCTGTACATTTGTGTGTATGTCTGTCTGTTTATGTACATGTATATGTTTTGTACATGTATATGTATCTATGTCCATTTCTATGTGCTGTATCTATGTCCATTTCTATGTGCTGTATATGTACATGTACATGTATGTCTATCCATTTGTATGTACATGTACATCTGTCCATTTGTACATGTACATGTATGTACATGTGCATGATGTACATGTATGTACTTGTACATGTACATCTGTCCTTTTGTGTGTATATGTCTGTCAGAGGTTTTGATAATTTTTGAAGCATGGGCAAAATTGGCTCAAAAATGGTTAGTGTGTGCACCATTGAGAATACATCTTGAGCCAATTAACAAAGAGTTAATGCTGTTAGTGACAATATAATCATAATTAACTACGCTACTGGCCCAAAGAGAGAACCGTGCAGTGCCGAATAAGAAGCCTTTGGGCCAATGGTGCGTCATATGAGCATATCAAAAACACTGATGTACGTGCACATATGTACATGTATGTCTGTTTGTATATGTACATGTATGTCCATTTGTATGTATGTCTGTTTCAAAGCCTATGTATACATACTCATATCTTCTCATAGAGATGTTCTAAAGAGGATAGTGAACTTACTAACACACAAACACTATTTCCTATTCTTGTATCCAGTGGATTAGATAGATCTGTATTAAGAGACATGTGGTCTGTAGCTAATAA
>OX345638.1:11014200-11018944 GCA_947044365.1 Petrosia ficiformis
TTACTAATAATAGTATCATGTTATTAATGTTACTAATAATACTATCATGTTATTAATGTTACTAATAATAGTGTTCCATTACTATAGTTATAATCATCATTTATTTAGACTCGTCTATTGGATTCTCTTCCTTCTACTATAACTGAAGCAGATGATGATTCTAACACATGTTCATTATGCCTACTGCCCAGTGTAATATTTATATCTCCATTAGTGACATTTGATGGATGTGGTGAACAGTATATACTAGTGATGGAACAATATGAACACAAAACATTTCATTGTCAATGTGCTGATTTCTGGTGTATGGCTGTAGCTAAAGATATCGCTGTTATTCCTTAATGTGTGTATGTGTGTGTGTGTGAGAGTATCCGTCTGTCTGTGTATATGTGTCCGTCCGTCTGTATGTGTGTGTGTGTGTCCGTCTGTCTGTCTGTATGTGTGTATATGTGTCTGTATGTGTGTTTGTCTGTATGTGTGTGTGTGTGAGTGTCCGTCTGTCTATGTGTATGTGTGTATATGTGTCTGTATGTGTGTGCATGCATGTACAGGTGTCCATATATATACATGTACAGCTATGTATGCATTGCTGTATATGTATATGATGGTATGTGAGTGTTATGTATGTGTGTATATATCTGTGTAAACAATGTATGTGTATGGACACAGTAATGTAGTGTGAAGGTATGTGTGTATATGTAACTGTGTATACAGTATTATATGTGTGTATGTAGATAGTAATGTGTGGGTGTAAAGGTATGTATATTTATAGTTGTAGTATGTATTATGTCAACAGTGAAATTGATAACTACTACTGGTATATAATTATAATTAAATTATTATTTATTTTTACTCATTAGAAAAAAATTTGCAATTCACATACTATTTCCATAAATATTTTGTATCATTTAAAAATATTGATAATTGTGTGTTAAAAGGATTAAAAAAATCATTTAATAATTTTCTACTTTTAGTACTCAGAGGGGGGTAAGACGAAGGTTCTTCAGTCGTCTCTAATATTATCTTTTCAAACACATCTTTCGATAATACTTCCAGGTCTAAAAACTTCCATACTTGTTTAAGTACAGTGTAAGAGTCTGAAGCCAAATCCTCCTGACGTAGGAATAGGAACTGGTCTCGTGAGAAGTACTGTAACCAGCGTTGTATGTAAGTAATATATACACTAATACCTAGCCTGAATATACCACACCCTTTCAATCTAGGGGTAGCTGTTACATGAATATAATGAAGACACTCACTGAGTGAATATTTATGTAAACAATCGTTGAATCGGTCAATCTCTTTTTGTAAGTGTACATAGAAGATCCTATTGCTCACCATTTCTTTAGATTTTTGTGGTACGACTCCTCGACACTGTAAAGTGAAGTGCCAGTAATCTGAGTATGTTCGTTCAGCTGGATTTCGCATTACGATAACAAATTTCGCTTTCGGTACTATTTCTTTAAAGAGTTTAGGAATTTCGCACAAGTCCTTACACTTTTCTGTATCCCAAATTAACGATTGACTTGCATCTATTGATAGCATATCGTTAACGTTTTGATCAGTACTCATAAAGTTACCAAGATATGTTAACAAACCCAACGAATCGAATGCATCATTCTGAAATGGGAACTTAGTCCAGAAATGAGGCTCTTTCTCTCTACCAGCCATTACGCTAGGATGCTTTGTTAAAACATCGTACAAATAAGTACTCCCACTCTTTGGAAACCCACCCATGAAGACAGACGGCAAACAGGTAATGCCTGAAGGATTCTCTGGGTTTGTGATTTTCGATAATCTATCATTAACATCGGATAACTGCCGAGAATAGGTATTTATTAATTGATGAAGTAATGGAGTCTCTTGTAAATTAAGTTTTGAATTCCAGCAAAAGTTACGATAATCTTTGTCGTACTGTTTTGGTAAATAATTGAAAACTGTCCTTTTAATTTTCCAATAATCTGCGGCACCATCACCTGGATATATAGAACTTGAACAAAGCCCTTTTGTATCTGTTTTATTAGATGTAATACGGAAATACGGTCTAGTAGACTTTACAGCTACAGTAATAGTATCTGGAGGTACACAATTACATACACAAAATAATCAATTACAGCTATTAATTAAATGACGGGACGTACCTTGCGTAGTGTCGACATCTTGTTCACGGGGACTTTTTACTATTAACAATAGTATGAATACAACAGCAAAGATCAACACGAGACCAGCTAAGCTTCTTCTGTTCCTCCAGGCCATCATTCTATTCTACCAGCCACGCCTTTTTCACACCATCATCGATCGATAATGATTTAAAAATTAATTAATTAATTAGATGCGCGTAATAAACAATAATTATCTAACTTGTAATTTTGCGTTCAAATTTTAGTAGATCCACTTCAATATCTTTGCTTTCTTTACGATGAAACTTAAACTGCGAGTCAATATTAAACAGAACACTCATTAGTGGAGATACAGTACAACTCAAATCCTTTGATACTTTCTGAACCCAATAGTCTCTTGTAGTACTCTTGTGTAGCGAGTACACTACAGGTACTATTTTGAGTGCCTTTTCTATAAATACACGATCGATACCATTATTCAGTTTAGTTCCAAATGGTGGATTCATTATGACTACGTCTACATGCTCTACTGGTATATCCGATGCATTCAAATTAGTAATATCAGCCTGTTTAGTAGCAACCACACCCTCCAATTCCATTGCTTTAACATTCTCAATCATTACATCAATGCTGCATTTATCGATATCAACTCCTATAACTTGAGTTGCACCAAGTAATGCACATCCTATAGACAACACACCACATCCACAGCCTAAATCAGTCACTCTCTTGCCCTCAATATCTCCATAATAGGTTTGTATGTATGTCAGTATGCTTGCTGCTATGTGTGGTGGTGTAGTATATTGTTCCAATTTCCAAGCATCTGGTCGAATACCACTAGATTGAAGAGTTTCTAGTCTTTGGAGGAAGGATTCAACATTCTTTTGTCGCATACGACACGCGGACATAATGCGGGCGTGAACACCACGCCTATTGGCGCGCCTACCCACGTGGTACCCAAAATTTCATTATGTCACTGAGGTGGTCACCATTTTCTATCCTGTCCTTAATTCAGAGGCCTAGGGTTCCTGCCCTCTATCAACCAATCAGATTTTATCGTTATCGGATGAAAACATCTAAACGTTTCAAGCTACCTGGTTGTAGATTTGTACCCACTACGAAAGATACATGGCGAGTTGTTACATCCAGAATACCACGAAGATTTTACAGGGAGAGAGAAAGAGGAAAGAAAGAATTAAAACCTCATCGTATCATGAAACAGTTCCTAGAAGCAAAACGTTTGAGAGAATCAGAATCAGAAAGAACAATATGACCTTATTAGACTTCATATATTATATCGTATTATAATTATCGTATTATTCATTATATCTCGTAGCCATGGCTACAGTAGAGACATGCATGTGTATTATTAATACATGTTATAAGTTAATTATAATTTGTATATTAATTATTGTGTAAACATGTCATGAAATAAAAATACACCTAGCCTGTACAATAAAAAAATATTAATTTTTAGTTGCCATAGTTACAATATAACTAAATTACAGCGTAATAATGATAATTATATAGTTTATGGATCATTTATATACATATAATTATACAGTTGGAAGAAATTAAAGGAAATACTATATATAATATAAAAATAACTTTGGTATAATATATAAGTGATACAGATCGAGTATTAATAGTTAGTTAACCATTAAAGTGTAGAGGGATTTGGAATAATGACAGATGTAATAGCTCTTGTGAGGTCAGGTCGTTGAGGAAGCTTCGAATGATGAGGAAATGTGAGATCACTTTGAGATGATACAAGACGCTATAGATGGGAATAAGGATTGAGTGACGGCATTTTAAACTCAGTTGATAGTCACTAATAATAAATGTACAACAACTAGTATATTTACTAGTATCTTCTATATAGTACATCATCCTTTTCATATCAGTATATGTGTATGATATAGTTCTAGCTCTATTTATTTTAAAAGTTCCAGTTCTAGTTCTGGAACCTTTTTGTTGTTGTTTATAGTTCTAGTTAATTTTGATACTTTTAGTTCTAGTTACAGTTCTGTTTTATTGTCTTAATACTAGTTCCATGGTGCCAGTTGCTGGTACTCATCAGCTGTGCACGATATCATTATCAAAACAAGTACCCTTCCAACTTCAAAGAAAATGTTATATTACTGGCATTTCTGATACTGTATTAATTAAAGTTCTATTGGAAAAATTTAGTTCTAGTACCAATTCCAGTTCTTAACAAAATATATTTTTAGTTCTGGTACCAATTCTAGTTCTTGGTACTAGAACTAAAATAAAAAGGCCAGAACTAAAATTATATTAGTTCTGGTACCCAAGAACTAGAACAACACTAGTATGATAGTACTATTATAATTCCATCTGTTTGTGACATTATAGGCTCCACATACATGTACTTCATCATGTTGACTTGCATATCGAAATCATTACACCAACAGAAGTATTGTATTGCAACACAAGTTTAGAATCACATATGCACCAGTCACCAGAGATTACATATCATTATTATCTAACCTCAACCTGTGTTGAGTTTATGCTTGATATAAGCTAGGCCCTTTAATTGGAGTATATATGGTACTATCTTAGGTAAGTATATGGTTAGGAGTGGAGTTTCTATCTTAAAACACTTA
>OX345638.1:11019144-11026644 GCA_947044365.1 Petrosia ficiformis
GTACATGTGTATATATGTATGTATGTACGTATGCATGTATGTATGTATGTATGTATGTATGTATGTACACGTGTATGTATGTATGTACGTGTATGTATGCATGTATATATGTATGTATGTATGTATGCATGTATGTACATATATATGTATGTATGTGCATATGTATGTATGTATGATCAATATGTTTTATTAATAGGAATTTCAGCCTCCTCAAATGTCAACAGAAGGTAAGAATATCATTAATTAAAATATCAATAATTAATTATCGTTATTAGATGAATTTGGGGATTTTCAAGGTACTGTGTCTCCACAAAATATGATGACATCAGTGAGTATGACCACTATGAGTAATATTATGACATCATCATCATCAGTGGGTGTGACATCATCAGTTGTTCTTCCGACATTAGTAACAGATGATCCTTACTCTGCTATTATAGGACTGAGCTCTACCCATCCTATTCCAGATCCCAAAAGTATGACATCATCAGTGACATCATCGATGACATCACCACTATTGATGACATCATCAACTGTTCCAATATCGAAGGCTCCACCCACTTGTCCTGATGATGAATGGGCTAATTTTACTGGATTTACAACTAATACAACATCATCAGAAGGGGACAACCCCTCTATATCGAAAGGATATTTAATTAGTGATGAATTAAGAGGGGTGGGCCCTTTTAATGGAGACAATTCAGACACAAAAACTAGTTCTAATAACCAGTTTAGCGAGTTTGAAATGTTTTCATCTCAGTCTACCTCAATACCATTTTCTGTTTCATTTACTAAATCAATGGACACACCTCCTTCGATTCCATTGACAACAGCCTCTCTCATATCCTCAGCTACTCCTCTCGTATCCATGGTTACTCCCCCTATTGTATCAATGGGTACATCTCCCTTAGTACCCTCTACCACACCATCTCTTGTACCCATGAATACTCAACCTCTTATACCAATAGGTACATCTCCCTTAGTACCCTCTACCACACCATCTCTCGTACCCATGAATACTCAACCTCTTATACCAATGGGTACATCTCCCTTAGTACCCTCTACCACACCATCTCTTGTACCCATAAATACTCAACCTCTTATACCAATGGATACATCTCCTCTAGTACCATCAATAGTACCCCAGGATCCTTCTTCAAACAGAAATACTACTTCATTAACAAGTGATATATCAGAGAAGAAACAGGTTTTTGTAAAGGTATGTAATGTCTGGAGTTATATCACCATATCTCATTTACTTGTTACAGATAATTGTATCATACCACCATCTAGAATATTGCAATATCATAAACTACATATTAATAATATGTTACAGCAACTTATGTGTGTACATTAGCTTTCGTAAACACTATTGAGAGTGTCTGTTAGGAGGAGAAACAACAACAACTAAGTCTATAATTTCAATTTATGTTCTGTTTGTACTCATTTGAAGTAACTATTACCTCACAACAGTGTTTTTGATAAGCTCATATGGTGCACCATTGGCACAAAAAGCTTCTTATCTGGCACTGCACAGTTCTCTCTTTGGGCCAGTGGCGCAGTAAATTATTATTATATTGTCACTAACAGCATTAATTCTTAGTTAATTGGCTCAAGATGTATTCTCAATGGTGCACACACTAACCATTTTTGAGCCAATTTGGCCCAAGCTTCAAAAGTTATCAAAAACTCTGCCTCACATTAAGAATACATAATTATATGTAATAATTACAATACTGACTTCATACAATAATCGTATCACTAAAATGTTAATATCACCAAGCCCTAGTCCTTCTGGTTTGTATATACATATACATGACTCTATTTTATAGAGTATGGAACATTTTGAAGTATGGAAATTGTGTTTATCTAAATGTGACGATCTTTTGAAGGAATGTGTGTCTGTGTTATGTGATGATACTGTAGACTCATCAATACTACAAGAGATAATTGAATCTGAAGAACCTGTTAATAAACTTATCGGTATGCACATATATGTACAGTGTGTATGTAAGTAAATGTATGTATGTATGTATGTATGTACAGTATGTATGTATGTACATGTATGTTTAGTGTGTATGTAAGTAAATGTATGTATGTATGTATGTACATGTATGTATGTAAGTAAATGTATGTATGTACATATGTATGTATGTGTGTGTGTATACTGTATGTATGTATGTACACATGTACTGTATGTATGTATATATATATACATGTACATGTATGTATGTGTGTGTATACTGTATGTATGTATGTATGTATGTATGTATATGTATGTATGTGTGTGTGTGTGTGTGTATACTGTATGTATGTATGTATGCATGCATGCATGTATGTATGTATGTATGCATGTACATGTATGTATGCATGTATGTATGTATGTGTATGTGTATACTGTATGTATGTATGTATGTATGTATGTATATGTATGTATGTGTGTATGTGTGTGTGTGTATACTGTATGTATGTATGTATGTATGTATGTATGTATGTGTGTGTGTGTGTGTGTATACTGTAGGTATGTATGTATGCATGCATGCATGTATGTATGTATGCATGTATGTATGTATGTATGCATGTATGTCTGTATGTATGTATGTATGTATGTATATATGTACATTATATATACGTATGTATATCTATCTATCTATGTATCAGGTGTCATTGAGGTTTACAGATTTGCTAAAAGGATTCATACAGTCTCTAGAGGTCCTGGAAAGAAATATATGACTCCTGAAAAGAGTAAGCCCCTGTTAATGTGTGTTTTAATTAATTATTATTAATAACTCTTATTCAATTAGGTCAATCTCTAATGAAGATAATGATGAGTATTAGGCAAAACTGGAACAAGATTTGTAGAAAAATGCCAGAAAATGCAATGGTAAGAGTAGACCCCTGTCATTATAATAGTATTAATAATAATAATATAATATGTTACTAATATTAGTATCATGTTACTAATAATAATATCATGTTATTAATGTTACTAATAATACTATCATATTACTAATAATAGTATAAAATGTTACTAATAATAGTAACGTGTTACTAATAATAGTATCGTGTTACTAATAATAGTAGAACATGTTACTAATAATACTATCATGTTACTAATAATACTATCATGTTATTAATGTTACTAATAATAGTATCATGTTACTAATAATAGTATCATGTTATTAATGTTACTAATAATAGTATCATGTTATTAATAATAATATCATGTTATTAATGTTACTAATAATAGTATCATGTTATTAATGTTACTAATAATACTATCATGTTACTAATAATACTATCATGCTACTAATAATAGTATAAAATGTTACTAATAATAGTAACGTGTTACTAATAATAGTATCGTGTTACTAATAATAGTAGAACATGTTACTAATAATAGTATCATGTTACTAATAATAGTATCATGTTATTAATGTTACTAATAATACTATCATGTTATTAATGTTACTAATAATAGTGTTCCATTACTATAGTTATAATCATCATTTATTTAGACTCGTCTATTGGATTCTCTTCCTTCTACTATAACTGAAGCAGATGATGATTCTAACACATGTTCATTATGCCTACTGCCCAGTGTAATATTTATATCTCCATTAGTGACATTTGATGGATGTGGTGAACAGTATATACTAGTGATGGAACAATATGAACACAAAACATTTCATTGTCAATGTGCTGATTTCTGGTGTATGGCTGTAGCTAAAGATATCGCTGTTATTCCTTAATGTGTGTATGTGTGTGTGTGTGAGAGTATCCGTCTGTCTGTGTATATGTGTCCGTCCGTCTGTATGTGTGTGTGTGTGTCCGTCTGTCTGTCTGTATGTGTGTATATGTGTCTGTATGTGTGTTTGTCTGTATGTGTGTGTGTGTGAGTGTCCGTCTGTCTATGTGTATGTGTGTATATGTGTCTGTATGTGTGTGCATGCATGTACAGGTGTCCATATATATACATGTACAGCTATGTATGCATTGCTGTATATGTATATGATGGTATGTGAGTGTTATGTATGTGTGTATATATCTGTGTAAACAATGTATGTGTATGGACACAGTAATGTAGTGTGAAGGTATGTGTGTATATGTAACTGTGTATACAGTATTATATGTGTGTATGTAGATAGTAATGTGTGGGTGTAAAGGTATGTATATTTATAGTTGTAGTATGTATTATGTCAACAGTGAAATTGATAACTACTACTGGTATATAATTATAATTAAATTATTATTTATTTTTACTCATTAGAAAAAAATTTGCAATTCACATACTATTTCCATAAATATTTTGTATCATTTAAAAATATTGATAATTGTGTGTTAAAAGGATTAAAAAAATCATTTAATAATTTTCTACTTTTAGTACTCAGAGGGGGGTAAGACGAAGGTTCTTCAGTCGTCTCTAATATTATCTTTTCAAACACATCTTTCGATAATACTTCCAGGTCTAAAAACTTCCATACTTGTTTAAGTACAGTGTAAGAGTCTGAAGCCAAATCCTCCTGACGTAGGAATAGGAACTGGTCTCGTGAGAAGTACTGTAACCAGCGTTGTATGTAAGTAATATATACACTAATACCTAGCCTGAATATACCACACCCTTTCAATCTAGGGGTAGCTGTTACATGAATATAATGAAGACACTCACTGAGTGAATATTTATGTAAACAATCGTTGAATCGGTCAATCTCTTTTTGTAAGTGTACATAGAAGATCCTATTGCTCACCATTTCTTTAGATTTTTGTGGTACGACTCCTCGACACTGTAAAGTGAAGTGCCAGTAATCTGAGTATGTTCGTTCAGCTGGATTTCGCATTACGATAACAAATTTCGCTTTCGGTACTATTTCTTTAAAGAGTTTAGGAATTTCGCACAAGTCCTTACACTTTTCTGTATCCCAAATTAACGATTGACTTGCATCTATTGATAGCATATCGTTAACGTTTTGATCAGTACTCATAAAGTTACCAAGATATGTTAACAAACCCAACGAATCGAATGCATCATTCTGAAATGGGAACTTAGTCCAGAAATGAGGCTCTTTCTCTCTACCAGCCATTACGCTAGGATGCTTTGTTAAAACATCGTACAAATAAGTACTCCCACTCTTTGGAAACCCACCCATGAAGACAGACGGCAAACAGGTAATGCCTGAAGGATTCTCTGGGTTTGTGATTTTCGATAATCTATCATTAACATCGGATAACTGCCGAGAATAGGTATTTATTAATTGATGAAGTAATGGAGTCTCTTGTAAATTAAGTTTTGAATTCCAGCAAAAGTTACGATAATCTTTGTCGTACTGTTTTGGTAAATAATTGAAAACTGTCCTTTTAATTTTCCAATAATCTGCGGCACCATCACCTGGATATATAGAACTTGAACAAAGCCCTTTTGTATCTGTTTTATTAGATGTAATACGGAAATACGGTCTAGTAGACTTTACAGCTACAGTAATAGTATCTGGAGGTACACAATTACATACACAAAATAATCAATTACAGCTATTAATTAAATGACGGGACGTACCTTGCGTAGTGTCGACATCTTGTTCACGGGGACTTTTTACTATTAACAATAGTATGAATACAACAGCAAAGATCAACACGAGACCAGCTAAGCTTCTTCTGTTCCTCCAGGCCATCATTCTATTCTACCAGCCACGCCTTTTTCACACCATCATCGATCGATAATGATTTAAAAATTAATTAATTAATTAGATGCGCGTAATAAACAATAATTATCTAACTTGTAATTTTGCGTTCAAATTTTAGTAGATCCACTTCAATATCTTTGCTTTCTTTACGATGAAACTTAAACTGCGAGTCAATATTAAACAGAACACTCATTAGTGGAGATACAGTACAACTCAAATCCTTTGATACTTTCTGAACCCAATAGTCTCTTGTAGTACTCTTGTGTAGCGAGTACACTACAGGTACTATTTTGAGTGCCTTTTCTATAAATACACGATCGATACCATTATTCAGTTTAGTTCCAAATGGTGGATTCATTATGACTACGTCTACATGCTCTACTGGTATATCCGATGCATTCAAATTAGTAATATCAGCCTGTTTAGTAGCAACCACACCCTCCAATTCCATTGCTTTAACATTCTCAATCATTACATCAATGCTGCATTTATCGATATCAACTCCTATAACTTGAGTTGCACCAAGTAATGCACATCCTATAGACAACACACCACATCCACAGCCTAAATCAGTCACTCTCTTGCCCTCAATATCTCCATAATAGGTTTGTATGTATGTCAGTATGCTTGCTGCTATGTGTGGTGGTGTAGTATATTGTTCCAATTTCCAAGCATCTGGTCGAATACCACTAGATTGAAGAGTTTCTAGTCTTTGGAGGAAGGATTCAACATTCTTTTGTCGCATACGACACGCGGACATAATGCGGGCGTGAACACCACGCCTATTGGCGCGCCTACCCACGTGGTACCCAAAATTTCATTATGTCACTGAGGTGGTCACCATTTTCTATCCTGTCCTTAATTCAGAGGCCTAGGGTTCCTGCCCTCTATCAACCAATCAGATTTTATCGTTATCGGATGAAAACATCTAAACGTTTCAAGCTACCTGGTTGTAGATTTGTACCCACTACGAAAGATACATGGCGAGTTGTTACATCCAGAATACCACGAAGATTTTACAGGGAGAGAGAAAGAGGAAAGAAAGAATTAAAACCTCATCGTATCATGAAACAGTTCCTAGAAGCAAAACGTTTGAGAGAATCAGAATCAGAAAGAACAATATGACCTTATTAGACTTCATATATTATATCGTATTATAATTATCGTATTATTCATTATATCTCGTAGCCATGGCTACAGTAGAGACATGCATGTGTATTATTAATACATGTTATAAGTTAATTATAATTTGTATATTAATTATTGTGTAAACATGTCATGAAATAAAAATACACCTAGCCTGTACAATAAAAAAATATTAATTTTTAGTTGCCATAGTTACAATATAACTAAATTACAGCGTAATAATGATAATTATATAGTTTATGGATCATTTATATACATATAATTATACAGTTGGAAGAAATTAAAGGAAATACTATATATAATATAAAAATAACTTTGGTATAATATATAAGTGATACAGATCGAGTATTAATAGTTAGTTAACCATTAAAGTGTAGAGGGATTTGGAATAATGACAGATGTAATAGCTCTTGTGAGGTCAGGTCGTTGAGGAAGCTTCGAATGATGAGGAAATGTGAGATCACTTTGAGATGATACAAGACGCTATAGATGGGAATAAGGATTGAGTGACGGCATTTTAAACTCAGTTGATAGTCACTAATAATAAATGTACAACAACTAGTATATTTACTAGTATCTTCTATATAGTACATCATCCTTTTCATATCAGTATATGTGTATGATATAGTTCTAGCTCTATTTATTTTAAAAGTTCCAGTTCTAGTTCTGGAACCTT
>OX345638.1:11041644-11049144 GCA_947044365.1 Petrosia ficiformis
TGTACTCATCAAGGGATGTACTCATCAAGGGGTGTACTCATCAAGGGATGTACTCATTAATGGATATACACATGTACCTCAGTCTATAATAATGTAATCATTATCATTATCACAAGCAATAGTTCTATCATCAACTTGTTAGAATATTGCAACATCATGAATAATAAAATTACTATCATTATTAATATTTCCATTAGTCTTAACAAACATACCATCCACCATACCATTCACCATATCATTCACCATACCATTCACCATATCATTTATGAATGGAATTGTATTTGTAGAAAAGAAACAATCACAAAAACTGTTTCAATTTTTGTATTATTTTCAAGTAACTATTATCTTAGATGCTAGGTTGATTACATTGAAATGAAAGAAATTTGAAAACGTTTGATGATGAAGAGAGCACTAAAATAGCTTTGGTTCCATTGATCAGAATACTGTCTGTCAGCTTAAGCCAGTTAGATGATTGAGATAAGTTATAAACAGCTAGGTTTAAACATAGTTTTAGGATTAGTACAATAATACACTCCTCTGGCTCTAAGGAGTCTAGTTGCAGATAGCAGATATTAATCCCTAATAGAGTTTCTGACTTTTTCAGCCTTCAATCATTTTTAATTCTCTCATGGCTACATATCATAATAACTACTATCTCATATTAAACACATATCAGCCTCTCTTAGGTAGGTAGGTGTGTAAAGGAATTTGATTACCTAATAATCGTTAGTTTGGTTTCTTGAATTATTTCTTGAGATGAGCAGACAAGATGAAATAACCTGTTTAACACAACTGGTAGATACTGCAGACTGACTAGATCAACATCTTGTACACTCTGTGTATAAATGATATCTGATACTATAAATAGACTCACAAATCATGATACTATTTATAATATACATCATACTCTTAATAGTCTGTTACTATTAATAGAAAAGCTATTAATAGTTTGTTACTGTTATTAAAAATGCTATTAACATTCTGTTTCTATTATTAGAAATGCTATTAACAGCCTGTTACTATTATTAGAAAAGTTATTAATAGTTTGTTACTATTATTAGAAAAGTTATTAATAGTTTGTTACTATTATTGAAATGCTAGTAATACTCTGTTACTATTATTAGAAATGCTAGTAACACTCTGTTACTATTATTAGAAAAGTTATTAATAGTTTGTTACTATTATTAGAAAAGTTATTAATAGTTTGTTACTATTATTAGAAAAGTTATTAATAGTTTGTTACTATTATTAGAAAAGTTATTAATAGTTTGTTACTATTATTAGAAAAGTTATTAATAGTTTGTTACTATTATTAGAAATGCTAGTAACACTCTGTTACTATTATTAGAAATGCTATTAATAGTCTGTTACTATAATTAGAATGCTATTATTAGGTTGTTACTATAACTAGAAATGCTATTATTAGGTTGTTACTATAATTAGAAATGCTATTATTAGGTTGTTACTATAATTAAAAATGCTATTATTAGGTTGTTACTATAACTAGAAATGCTATTATTAGGTTGTTACTATAATTAGAATGCTATTATTAGATTGTTGCTATAATTAAAATTATTACTTCTATAGCAAATTTCAGATCAGCCACTGGAACTGGTTTTCCTTTCACTACATGATCACAAACAGCAAAGAATATAAATAATTCAGAATCCTGTTGATAGATAGATAGATAGATTTATATATAGATAGATAGATCAATATATAGACAGATAGATAGATAGCTAGGTAGATAGCTAAATAGATTGATATTTAGATAGATAGAAAGATAGATAGACATACAGACACACATATAGACAGATAGATAGACCTGAGTATATATTGTAGAGTCCAGATGAAGTTTTGTTTTAAAAATAAGTTTTGCTCCATCCACCCATTTAATATCAGGAATTGGAACCTGTTGAATGAATAAAAGTGATACACGAATAGACAAGTGGATGAACAGATGAATGGATGAATGAATTGATGAATGAATTGATGGATGGATGAATAGGGATGTATGAACTACAGTAAGATACTCTTACATCAGGTTTCTTAAGATCTCCTCGTAGTACTGAAAGATACCCAGGAGGTAGTGTAGTGGATACTGGAAGACTTTGTGTATCACCAATAACTCTAAGAAATGATATTGATTTAAATATATGAATATTAATATTAATAATTAAACTAACCTTCCATCTGTTTCAAGAAGTGGTAGCCATGCATACCCAACTATATATAATTATATGTATATACACACAAGTACACACAAGTACATACACACAAGTACATACACACAAGTACATACATACAAGTACATACACACAAGTACATACACACAAGTACATATACACAAGTACATACACACAAGTACATACATACAAGTACATACATACAAGTACATACATACAAGTACATACATACAAGTACATACATACAAGTACATACATACTGTACAAGTACATACACACAAGTACATACATACAAGTACATACATATATACATACACACATACATTAGTACTTACATGTACGTATATACACACACACAATTACATATATACATACACACATTATTATGCTATTACACACATACACATACACATACACACACACACAAGTACATACACACATACATAAGTACACACACATTGTATATAATATAATTATATACACATTAATACGTACATATATACTTACCTACAGATTTAACTCCCTCTTGTTTTAATGAACTTTTACTTGTTTTAGATTGTTTTGGTATATCACAACTAATATGTAAGAATGTAAATAACAAGTGATGTCTTCTGTTTAAACGAACTGGTAGCTTGACTTTCACCTGTTAATAACAGAATATAGGAACAAATGGATAAATGGACTAATGGATGAATGGACTAATGGATGAATGCATGATTGGATGAATGGACTAGTGGATGAATGGATGATTGAATGAATGGATGATTGGACCAGTGGATGAATGGACTAATGGATGAATGGATGATTGGACTAATGGATGAATGAACTAATGGACTATTAGATATATAGAATAATGGACTACTTTACTACATGAAATACAATGAATGGTCTAATGGACTATTGAACTAATGGTACTAATGGACTACTGGATTAATGGACTATTGGTCTAATGGAGTACAAACTAATGGATCAATGGACTTATGATATAACTTACCTCTTCATAAAATGTTGGTGTAGTACAATGATATAACACAGTACTTAAGGCTTTGTCTGTGAAACTCTCACCAACTGAACGACTGTATATCACCTGTTATAATGTACGTATGTATGTGTGTGTGTGTGTATGTATGTATATATGTATGTATGTATGTATGTATGTGTATGTATGTATGTGTGTATGTATATATGTATATATGTATGTATGTATGTACATGTATGTATGTATGTATGTATGTATGTATGTATGTATATGTGTGTATATGTATATATGTATGTACATGTATGTAACTATGTACACACATATGTACACACATATATAAGTGCATGCATTTATTTACTTTCAATGGTTTTGAATTCCTTGTATCAATATCTTTAAACTGAACACATACTGATATATTACGAGCCTATCAATACAATACAAATTGAGTTATTGTTTATTATAATAATTATGTATAACAATCAACAAATGAAGCTACTATTATTATAACTAATGCATAATTAGGTTCATTGTACTGTACATTGTCAAACTACATGTACATGTACTTGTATAGTACTTGTACTGTACATTGTCAAACTACATGTACATGTACTTGTATAGTACTTGTATTGTACATTGTCAAACTACATGTACTTGTACTCGTATAGTACTTGTACTGTACATTGTCAAACTACATGTACTTGTACTTGTATAGTACTTGTACTGTACATTGTCAAACTACATGTACTTGTACTCGTATAGTACTTGTACTGTACATTGTCAAACTACATGTACTTGTACTCGTATAGTACTTGTACTGTACATTGTCAAACTACATGAACATGTACTTGTATAGTACTTGTATTGTACATAGTCAAACTACATGTACATGTACTTGTATAGTACTTGTACTGTACATTGTTAAACTACATGTACATGTACTCGTATAGTACTTGTACTATATACAAGAATAATAAAAAACATTTTCAATAAAAATGAAAGAAGATGTAGGGATGTCAAAACCCAAAAAGCAAGCAAACAAGGTTGGGAAGCTAACTTAGGACCCAAAATTAAACAAACCACTTCCATATAACCCTACATAAGTGCTTACACCTCTGTACAAAGAGCTGTAATTATGTAGGGTTATATGGAAGTGGTTTGTTTAATTTTGGGTCCTAAGTTAGCTTCCCAACCTTGTTTGCTTGCTTTTTGGGTTTTGACATCCCTACATCTTCTTTCATTTTTATTGAAAATGTTTTTTATTATTTTTGTTTTCATTGATTTTTTCTAAACGATGTGAATGTTTTTTTGTAGATTGCAGAAATACTATATATCATTATGAAATCATGCAATCAAAAATGCATTAAAATTTGTTCATCAATGAAGGTCAGTCTTTTGTTTATGTATTGATTATCATTCTCTTTCACTTACAGATGATGTATATTCTCTATTCACTTACATCACTGTCTGCAGTCCTACAAGAAGTAGTGTCAGTCACTGTGTCAACCATTCAGTATTCCAATGCTTATCATAGTATACAATATTATTATACAATTGCTTTAATATTAATAATTATTATATTCATTATTAGTATTTGCTCACAAACTCACAAATGTTATTACAATGCCAAACACTTCCACCTTTTCAGCTTCCATGTTAAGAGTATACAAATGCGCATGCGTAATTAAATTCCACTTAGGAAAATGGCGTCCAATTCCAGATCAAATCTTTGTAGTCATTGAGACTGTCTTCTTTCATAGTATCTGAAGATATCATCTCGATACTTTACGACCAGAATTTTACTATAAATGCGACGGGAATGGTGCTAGAATCATCGTGATAGGTCAACAAACAAAAAAATGATTTGTCTGGAAAATATTAATATGATGAAGATTTTGCCAGTTTTGCCACTCGCCGGTTCTCTACCTTAACAATAATCTTCGGCCATCTAGAAGGTATTGGTAGTCATAAAAACACTAGATATAAACAGGCATGTGTGTACAGAAACTTATGTGTATTAATTACCAGAGATTTCAGCTCATCACTTGCAATTGAAATGCATGGGCGGCCATTTTTTTTCCGTGCCATCCCTACATAGAGAGTACTACCGTACTCTCTGATTATCAAACTACATGTACATTATCAAACTACATGTACTTGTACTTGTATAGTACTTGTACTGTACATTGTCAATTTACATGTACATGTACTTGTATAGTACTAGCAATGTACATTGTCAAAGTACATGTACATGTATACTAGTAAGTTATGTTCATGCATTACAAATAACATATTCATAAATACACAAGTACTTATACTTGTATTTAACTACATAATTATATTGTATATCCACATCATGTAATATAAACAAAAACAACTTAGCATTATATATATATAATATAGGAAAATTAACAAACCATCCCATCTTCAAAATAACTACTTAGTGTAATAATTATTATAATTATATTATGTTGACTATGAAGCACTGACACTTTTAAATCAGGTAATATGTATATAGACTTACATACCTTAGTAAACTGTTTTTGAGACTCATAATTCAATGAGAGAGGATACACATAGAGGTTATGTGTTAGTGATAAGTGTGGATCATAATGATTGTGTGGTTCATATGATAGGAGAGGTGGGAACTCTTGAATCTCTTTAACAGCTGGTATCTAATGTATAATTATATGTATGTTTATAATATATATTTATATTGATACATATATGTATATATAGGTATGTATTATGTACATGTCTTTATGTATATGTATGTATATATTGTGTAGGTATATTATTTGTATCTGGCTCTCTGTCAGTACCTCTGGTGTTGCTGAGCTTGTTTTTGTAGATTTCTTTAATGGGAATAAAGATGAATTCAGAATCACTAAAATAAGAATAGGAGAGGAGAGGTACAATGTAGGTAGGTAGGTAGGTACTACTGAGGTACTAGGTAGATAGATAGGTGGGTAGGTAGGTAGGTAGGTAGGTACATGTAGGTAGGTAGGTAGGTGGGTAGGTAGGTGGGTAGGTACTAGGTTAGATAGGTAGGTACTACTGAGGTACTAGGTAGATAGATAGGTGGGTTGGTAGGTAGGTAGGTAGGTACATGTGGGTAGGTGGGTAGGTAGGTACATGTAGGTAGGTAGGTAGGTGGGTAGGTACTAGGTTAGATAGGTAGGTAGGTAGGTAGGTAGGTAGGTAGGTAGGTACTACTGAGGTACTAGGTAGATAGATAGGTGGGTAGGTAGGTAGGTAGGTAGGTAGGTAGGTGGGTAGGTAGGTACATGTAGGTAGGTAGGTAGGTGGGTAGGTACTAGGTTAGATAGGTAGGTAAGTAGGTAGGTAAGTAGGTAGGTAGGTAGGTACTAGGAAGGTAGGTAGGGTAGGTAGGTACTAGGTAAGTAGATAGGTAGGTAGGTAGGTAGGTAGGTAGGTACTAGGTACGTAGGTAGGTAGGTACTAGGTAGGTAGGTAGGTAGGTAGGTAGGTATGTACTAGGTAGGTAGGTAGGTAGGTAGGTAGGTAGGTAGGTAGGTAGGTAGGTAAGTAGGTAAGTAGGTAGGTAGGTAGGTACATGTAGGTAGGTAGGTAGGTAGGTAGGTACATATAGGTAGGTAGGTAGGTACATGTAGGTAGGTAGGTAGGTAGGTAGGTAGGTAGGTAGGTAGGTAGGTAGGTAGGTAAGTAGGTAAGTAGGTAGGTAGGTAGGTACATGTAGGTAGGTAGGTAGGTAGGTAGGTAAGTAGGTAGGTAGGTAGGTACATGTAGGTAGGTAGGTAGGTACTAGGTACGTATGTAGGTAGGTACTAGGTAGGTAGGTAGGTACTAGGTAGGTAGGTAGGTAGGTAGGTATGTACTAGGTAGGTAGGTAGGTAGGTAGGTAGGTACATGTAGGTAGGTAGGTAGGTAGGTAGGTAAGTAGGTAGGTAAGTAGGTAGGTAGGTAGGTACATTTAGGTAGGTAGGTAGGTAAGTAGGTAAGTAGGTAGGTAGGTAGGTACATGTAGGTAGGTAGGTAGGTACATGTAGGTAGGTAGGTAGGTAGGTAGGTATGTACTAGGTAGGTAGGTAGGTAGGTAGGTAGGTAGGTAGGTAGGTAGGTAGGTAAGTAGGTAAGTAGGTAGGTAGGTAGGTACATGTAGGTAGGTAGGTAAGTAGGTAAGTAGGTAGGTAGGTAGGTACATGTAGGTAGGTAGGTAAGTAGGTAAGTAGGTAGGTAAGTAGGTAGGTAGGTAGGTACATGTAGGTAGGTAGGTAAGTAGGTAAGTAGGTAGGTAGGTAGGTACATGTAGGTAGGTAGGTAGGTAGGTAGGTACATATAGGTAGGTAGGTAGGT